>VDFB02281492.1:108020121-108080551 GCA_007258455.2 Sequoia sempervirens | reverse complement strand
AACCTATTTGTGAAACATTAATGCTAAGATTATAGAAATTTGATGTGTAATCTTATGTTCATTGTCAATTTTCAAGTGTAAATCAAAATATTCAATTTCTCTTATCAGTTCGGTGTATCACCATAGGGTTTAGTTTTCATTTTCATGCACTCCTTCTCCCTTTACCTTACAAAACTAGTAGTTAGGTGATAGCACAAAGGAAGTCGGCCTTCTCTGAAGGTTGACCTCTGTCTACAAGTAACCCACAACTTTAGAGGTCTTCCCATGTTACACTAAGGTGTTGAACATCAGGTTCAACAAGGTGCAATTTCAGTAGATAACAATTTTGGCATGCTTGGTGGGACTAGTTCCACATTATATAGTTGGTTTGGTATGCAACTAGCAAGTTTCAGACTTTACATAAGTCATTTTTTGCATACTTGGTGACTCCATAAAGAGAAAGAACTTTAGAATCAGTGCTTTTACAGTTTATGAGAAGAGTTCAAAAAAGGAGTAGCTTAGTTCCTTTTGAATATTTGCAGTTGTCACCACCTAGATGACAAGGCAGAGTAGCAAAAAGGGCACCTCCTTCTAAGAGGGTACAGTCTACACCACTTGGTGTTAGACCAGAAATTGCATTTTCACCATCAAGAAGGAGAGGAAGACCATCTAAAAAACAAATTGAGAATCATTCAGCCTCACCTGGCCTTGGAACAAAAAGGTCTCCTTTAAGCAGTCCAACTAATTTTTCTAGTTATATCTTTTCAAGTCCTACTATTGCAGCAAGTTCATCAACTACAGTGTTTACAAATTCAAATCCACCTCTAATGGATGCTCCCAAAAATTAGCCTTTTGTGCCATTTAATGGAGGTAGTCCATTAAATTTGACACAACACAATGACATTCCAATGGCAGCTTTGAAAAGTTTTCCAACTTTCACTAGGGAAGATCAGACTACCCTGATTGAACATATACGAGATGTTGCTTCCTTATGTGGTGTGCACCATATCACACATGAAGATGTAGCTGTAAGACTATTTGCAACATCATTCAAAGGAAGAGAATTAAAGTGGTTTAGGAGTCTTGGAGTAGGTTCAGTTGCCACCTGGGATGAGTTGGGTGACAAATTACATAGGCAGTTTTAGGACAGGTCTGATAATTTATCCTTGTTGGAGCAATTAACTACACTTAAGAGGTCTCCTCAAGAGAAAATGAATGATTTCAATTTCAAATTTCAAAGAACCTAGGATAGAATCCTTGCAACAGTGAGACCACCTCCAGAATATGCATTTTTATACTTTTTGAAGGCCATTAACAATGATATAGCCATTATGATACAATCAATGGGGGGTGTTTCCCTATCAGATGCATTTGAAATAGAAATTGGAGCAAAAAATAACCTAATACAAGCTGGTAAACTTACTCCTAGGCCACCAATGCCTATATTTCCAGATATTCATTCAAATATTCCTTTGTAGATACCACCTTTTGCACCTTTTCCACCTGTTCCAGCAACATCAACCACTGTTCTAGTTGCTATAACACAAGAAACTATTGTTTCAAGATCTTCAAATGAGTTACAAGAGATCAAAAGTTTACTATAGACTTTTGGTAATAAGCTTGTGAGCTTGGAAAAGTAGCAATCATATAACAGGCCTTATCAATAGCAGAATTTAGGTCAGCAACAACAATATCAAGGTAATAGATAGGCTTATCAAGGCAACTACTAGGGTCCAAGACAAAGTGTAAATACTAGACCTTTTTAGGCTTATGCTCCAACACCTGTTAGTAGAGTTAAGGATCTTGTCCCTATTCAAAAAAACTTAGCAGCAAATTATGAGTGGTGCTACCCTTGTAACCAACCTCACAATTAGGTCACTTGCTCAAACAGACTTATTAATCAAGCACTTATGGTATAGAATGCCTCAAGTTCACAGTAGATTACACTCAATGATGCATCTCCACAACACCAAGATCAGCTTACCAATGATACTACCCTACTTAACTGGCAAGGTGAATAATTTTTTGGATTGAATGAAGATAATTCTCCAGTTGCAACTAACACAAGGGCAAAGAAAAGAGCTTTTGAGCTTGATCAAGCAGCTGATAAAGGAAAAGCAATAGCTGCAGAACCATCTACATCTCAAGTGACTCATGGGTTGCAAAGAAATCAACAACTCCTAGTTAAGGAGCAACCACACTTGCAAGTCAATCATGCTAGCATAAAGGTACATCATAAAGTGAACCTAGTTGTACCCTATAATATTCTTGATAGTATGAAAAAGATGAACGTAATGATTTCTATGTGGGATTCATTGGCTATCCCAGGTCAAAAAGATATGTTACATTCAGCCTTGTCAGATTTTAAAGTGTCTGATGAATCTGAGTCTCCAATAGGTCAAGTCAGAACTGTGTTGAAAAATAATCCTCAAGAAAATGATAAACTACCCAACAAAGGGGTAGGAAAAGAAGTCAAACCACCTCCATTTTACATGTCTATAATCATAGGTGATAAGTTAGTTCATAATTGTATGGTAGATAGTGGAGCTAGTAGCTCAGTAATGCCAAAGCAAATTGCTGACAAGCTTGGACTAAAGTATTAACCTTTAGAGAAAGGGGTGATTCAATTGGATGGTACTTCTATTAATACATTGGGTGTTATCAAAGATTTGAGTCTTACCCTTCATGCTTGTCCTAATTTTTCAGTTCCTTAGGACATATGTGTCATAGATCTCCCACCTTTTTTTGTCTCTCAAGAGACTTTACAGGTAACATAGGTGGTTATGTGTCAGTTGATTGGTCACATATGTTGTTTAGAACAAGATATCGAACTAAAGTTACCATTAAATCTAAAAAGTTGGCTAAAGATCACATTGATCCATATAACCTAAATCCTATCAATGCTATTCCTATTGCTACAGACACAAATTGTGTCATTTTTACTGACAATGAGCTGGCTGCCACTCAAGAAATTCAAACAAAAGTTGTTCTTGATGTGTTGTTACACGAATGGGAAGTTGAAAATGTGTTAGACAATCTTGAAGACCTTATTCAAGATGCTGGTATGGGTAATTATGTGATGCTTGAACGTGATGCAAAGGTTCCAAACCTTGAAAAGGGTATAGATCAGTTGTTACAACAGCAAAGTGAACTTTGGAAAATATTTTTTGATGGTTCTAGAAGCAAGAATGGAGCAGGTGGAGGTGCAATGTTGGTTTCTCCACAGGGCGAAAAGTATTTTTCAGCCTTTCATTTTTTTTTTGCATGTTCTAACAATAGTGTTGAGTATGAAGGACTCATTCAAGGCCTTGAGTGGGCAAGGAAAAGAGGAATTGACTATTTGAAAGTTTATGGAGATAGTGAATTGATAGTTAATCAGGTTAGGAGGCTGAATGTTGCCAAGAATGATGCTTTGAATTCTTACAAGAACAGAGTATGGAACATAATTGAAGAATTTAATTCCTTTCATCTGATTTCTATTCCACGAAACCATAATAAGTAGGTTGATAGACTTGCAACAATTGGAGCACAATTTGATATCCCAGGCGATATTAAAAAAGACAAAATATAGCAGTATGTTAAGGTGGTTATCAGGCCATCAATTCTTGATAACAACATTAATTGGTAGGTATTTGAAAGCGATGAACATATTTTAACCTTTCTACTCCAAGAAGATCAATTTTTTGTAGTGAACCAAGAAAAGACAACAGTATGATGATCAAGTGATATAGCTAAAGACAAATAAATTTCCCAAAGGGCTGGTTACATTGGAATCCATATTTAATTTTGATGATCAGCCTAAGAAGAACAAAGTTGGCATTCAAGTGAAAGAAGATCATTATGAAGAAGTGGAAATCTTTAAAGGTAAGCTCCTCAAATTAGGCAAAATCTGTTTAGTTGAAGATAAGAGAGCTTTCATTGTTTTATGCCAAGAGTATCATAATGTTTTTGCTTGGAAATATTTTGATTTAAGAGGGTTTGATCCTCATATTGCACAACATAAAATTGAGTTAGAACCTGGTGCCAAGGCTATTAGACAAAAACATAGACCATTGAACCCCAAGCTTGAACCTTTAATTATCAAAGAGCTGACCAAGTTAGTTGAGGGGGGTATTGTATTTCCAATTAAACACACATCCTGGGTTTCTAACCTTGTTCTGGTTAGAAAAAAGAATGGTGAGGTAAGATTATGTGTAGATTTTAGAGACCTTAACAGAGAATCTCTGAAGGATCATTATCCCTTACCATCTATGGAACAAATTCTCTAAGTCATTGCTGGTTTAGAGAGATTTTCTCTTTTGGATGGATATTTTGGTTATAACCAGATTCTAGTCAAAGAGGAATATCAGTATAAAACAACATTTACAACAAAATGGGGCACTATGGCCTACAAGAGAATGCCTTTTGGTTTATCTAATGTTGGTGCTACCTTTCAGCGTGCCATGTATATGGCATTTCAGAGTTTAATCCAAAATTTTTTGCTAGTTTACTTAGATGACATAACTATATATTCAAAGAATGTAGATGAACACTTGTCACATCTAAAGAAAGTTTTTGGAAAATGTAGAGAGTATGGAATATCCCTCAATCTGAAAAATAGTATTTTTGTAGTCCATGAAGGTAGATCATAAGTCATATAGTGTCAAAAGACGAAGTTACCATTGATCCTGAAAGAGTTAAAGCTATACTTGAACTTCCATTACCCAATCAAAAGAAGGGATTGTAGATCTTTTTAGGGAGAATTAACTTTTTAAGAAGATTCATTCATGATGTTGCAAATTTATTACAGCCTTTGACTACCATGCTAAAAAAGAATGTAGTTTTCAGTTGGACTAGAGAAGCAAAACATAGTTTTGAAGAAATCAAGGAAGCTTTAGCATTAGCTCCAACACTGGTAAATCCAGATTTCTCTAAATACTTCTTCTTATATGCTTTTGGTAGTGTTAGTTCAATTTCTACTATGCTGGTTCAGAAAAATAGTGATAATTTAGAGCAGCCAATAGCTTTTTTTAGTCAAGTACTTGTCAATTATGAAGAGAAATATACATTTGTTGAGAAACATGTTCTCACTGTGATCATAAGCCTAAAGAAGTTTAAGCCTCTAGTTTCAAACAATAAAATTCATATTTTGGTTGCACACCCAAGTGTGAAGGAGTTTTTGTTGAACAAAGATCTGAGTGAGAAAAGAGTAGGGTGGATCACAAGGGTAATGGAATTTGATGTCAACATCAACATCACAAAACTTGTCAGAGGTAGAGGACTTTGTGAGAAACTTGCCTCCACTTTTGAAGATGCACAAAAATAAAAAAATTGGTGTCATTTTAACTAATACATATGAGTCTCAAAATGTTCAAAATGCTATACCTGCATCAGTTGTAGGTTGGGTCCAAGAAATGACCCACTTTCTTCATACTGGTGAATGTCCACTAGGATTGGACATAGAAAAATGAAGATACTTCAGATTGTATTCAATTACTTATGTCCTCATTGATAATATCCTTTTCAGAAAAGATTTGAATGGTGTCTTGTTAAGGTGCATTGATACTGATCAAACAGAAAAAGTACTGCATGAGTTTCATGATGGAGTTTTAGGAGGGCACTTTGCTCCAAGTACAGCCGCTTAGAAAATTATGAGAGCTGATTACTACTGGCCCAACATGTTTAAAGATGCATATGCATGGTCAAGGAAGTGTATGAAATGTGCTTTGTTTGCAAGAAAGGAAAAGCTTCCTGCTATGTCTTTACATCCAATTTAGGTAGAGAAGGCCTTCATGAGATGGGGCTTTGACTTTATTGGACCAAATAATCCACCATCCAGTGTTGGTTACAAGTGGGTGCTTACTGCTACAGACTATTTCACATGGTGGATAGAAGCAATAGCTTTGAAAGAAGCAAATGAATCTTCAATTTTGAGTTTTTATGAAGATATAATCACCAGATTTGGAGTTCCTGACTCCATCATTTCAGATAATTCTCTTGCATTTGTTGGATTAAGAGTTACATATTGAGCTATTAAACATGGAATTCATTTGAATACTTCCTCCAATTATCACCCATAGGGTAATGGATTAGTTGAAATTATAAATAAAAATCTGATTAGAATCATTAAGAGGACTATGGAAGAGAATCAAAGAATTTGGCATACCACATTGAAATCTGCACTTTGGGTAGATAGAATAACCCCTAAGAGATTAGTTGGTAATTCTCCATATGTCCTCATTTATGGTAAAGAGGCTAGATTACCTGTATCTGTGGAGCTTCCAACTCTAGACATTGTTCACCAGTTGGAGATGTATGAAGAACAAGACCCAATGTCCATGAGATATGTAGAGCTCATGGAGCTCAAAGAATCAAGAGATAAAGCAATGAGAAATTTGAAATATTATCAACTCCAAATGAAGAAAACATTTGATAAGAAAGCTACAACCAAAGTTTTCAAGGATGGTGATATTGTTCTCAAGTGGGATGTGCTAAAGAGTGGTCCAGGCAAACATACAAAATTTTACCATTTATGGACAAGCCCTTTTGTTGTTACTGAATGCAAGGAGCATAATGCATTCCAATTATCAAACATGGATGGAGAAAGGTTACCAATCCCAGTTAATGGGATTCACCTCAAACATTGTTTTGAGGTATGATTTATCATTGTACATATTAGGATATATTTTATGTTTTCAATAAGTTCTTCTACACTTTAATTTAATTGTTGTTTCATTTCCTAAGTGTTGTTCCAGCACAGTTTGGTAGTTTCACTTTAGTTTCTTTGGTTTCAATAAGTTTCAAGTGTCCTGATCTACTTCATGAGTCTCAAGTGAGTTTCAGCCATGTGCAAACTGTTCTTGGTCTATTTCTAAGGTTTTTAGTAAATGACTCTGAGCCCAATGGACAAGTTTTGGCTACTAGTTTCTAGGTTTAGCAAGAAAACATCCAGCAAAGGTCACCAGAAATATTGCCCAGTTTTCACCTACGGGCTCAATCAGGAAGGGGTCTATTTTTAAAGTATTCAAAAAGGCCAAATGGGTTAACTTTTTCCTCAGGTCGCCAAGACATCTCAGTCACTATGAAGTTTTATATCTCCCTCCACATGGGAAATTGTCTCACCGATAGTTGTTCACAAGGTTGGAGTCGCTGAAGGAATTTGAGCTCAAGGAGATCTCCTGCCAACCACTGGTGGTCTCACCGAAATGGCTGGCATCAGGGTGATCTCACGCTGAAAGATGGAGGTCTCAACAAAGGTTGGTAATCTCACTGTGATTTCTCACCAATGGGGTGAGGTCTTACTGAACGATGGGTCTCGGTGTAATGTTTGGCGATCGGTGTGAGGTCTTGCCGACTCGATAGGGTCATTCCAAATGGATATTTGGAATCAATAAGAATCTTGGCCATAAGGTTTGAGTTCAGTATGATGTCTCACCGAATGATGGTGGTCTCACCAAAGGAATCTACATTCAGGGAGAGGTCTTGCTGACAACACAAGGTCTCGGTGAAATGAGATGGCCTCGAGGAGATGTCTTCTGGACTGGGTGGAGTCTTGCCAAAAGATGGAAGTCTCAGGGAGATATCCTACCGACACGATAGGGCCTCGCTGAAGGTTTATGCCTTCGATATGAAGTCTTCTCGACTGATGTTTTTCTTGCCGATAGCGATGGGTTTGCTACAGACTTCGGCGACAACTCTTTCTGAATGTAGATGTCTAGGCATTGAAATGACGATATTGGTATAACTCCTGCAGCTCGATATGAAGTCCCACCAATAGTCCCAAGCTATATCGACTGTCCTGTGAGGTATACTCACATCAGGGAGACATGATTAGTGTCTCACCGACATACGATTTTGTCTTAAGGACCTTTGACCACCTGAGAATCTTACATGGAGTGTGTTTTCCCAATCAGAGAGTACTAAAGGTGAACCATTGTCCATTTTATTGATTGACTACCCTTGTGAAGATGATCAATAGAAGGTAAGCTACGTGGATATGCTCTACGATAAAAAATGATGGATCATTCGGCGGACAAAGGTGTTCATCTGTAAGGATCTAAGTAGGATAAACTTGATGCTACTTCTCGAGGAAGTTCAACTTGCGAAAGGGTCTAGAACAAGAGAAGAACAGAAAGGATGAGACCACAAAGATAGCTGGGATGTCTACTAGTAGGGGTGGATCGACATTTATGATATCACTCAGAAACATCCAAAGTAGCTCTTATGGAAGTTTGAGGGAGGACACCGGGGCTAGAAGTTAATGGGATTGTTGCAAAAGATCAAGGAGACCATTCCTGGAGTGATCCTTCACCGACATGGACAGCAGGGATACATGTTTAATGCAACATTAACTTCATTAAAAAGATCTAGGGGTGGATCTTTCTGGAGGATGATATTTTTGTAAGCCCTAGGGCAGGGGCCGACATTTTTAGTATATATGGCATTTTTTCCTCTTTGTAAATGGGGTTCTTCTTATGCTTTTCAGAAGTTTGTGACTTTTGCAGTCCTTTCTCAGATTAGCACACTTTTGTAACTCATTTGGAGCATAATATACAGAGTTTACCTTGGTCACTATTGATGTTTCAAATTACCATCTTGTTCTTGCAAAGTGTTGAGCATTTCAGGTTAATGTGTGAATTTCTTCTATTCCCTTATAACTTTATCTTTTGTTTTCATGCCTTCCTTTGCAAAAGTATCCTTATACGAATCACAAACTGTGTTCACATAATCACACATGGATTCTAATCTATGAAAATCTTTTCCTTTCTTGAAAAAGTGTGTGAATCAAACCTGTTTGTGAAACATTAATGCAAAGCTTATAGAAATTTGATGTTTAATCTTATGTTCATTGTCAATTTTCAAGTGTAAATCAAAGTATTCAATTGCTCTTATCAGTTTAGTGTATCACCATAGGGTTTAGTTTTCATTTTCATGCACTCCTCCCTTTAGCTTAGAAAATCAGTAGTTAGGTGATAGCACAAAGGTAGCCGACCTTCTCCAGAGGTTGACCTCTATCTACAAGTAACCCACAACTTTAGAGGTCTTCCCATGTTACACTGAGGTGTTGAACATCAAGTTCAACAGGGTGCAATTTCAGTAAATAACAACTAGTCTAATTTTTTTTTCAACACAACCCCAAACATATACTTTAAACAAAGTTTCCATATTTCTAGTATTAGAAAATATATTCTTTGTTTGTAGAGTGAAAGTCCACGTAATAGATAGAAATTCACCTTGGTCATTAATACCCTGGTGCATTGTATATGTTTTCTACATCAAATAGGATTGTTCAAAACTATGAAGCCTCCAAGAAAAGCAAAAGCAACATCATCAACTACTAACAACATCAAATTTCTATCCATCGTCTAACATCCATCCTACATAGAAATATCATTCGTACCATATCTGTCTTGCATCCACAATATCATCAATACATATCATAATGATAATAACCAATAAAAACATCATGTACCATGTATGGGCCATATATCCATCATATATCAACACCACATAAACATCATATAAATTGAATGATATATTGATCACCCATAATAAAATATAATATGAACCAAAGTATGATTCATCCATCCATATCATATGCATACATCAAAAAAGTACAAAAACATATATAAATATACACCATCATACATCATCATCCATGATCATCACATAAGCACAAAATGAAGCTGAATCAAAGAAGGTATATCTATCTCATATATATCATCATCAAAAAAGGGTGAATATCATAAGTACATCTTCATCAGTGAAACATGTGTGATAGGATAATAAAAAATAATATATATGAGGCTTCAATTATGCTGATGAATATATATACAAAAATCATGTCTGTAATATATGTTTGAGCAATAAACAACATGAAGATCAAGTACAAAAAGAAAAAAATTGCCTGATAGGAAGGAAAAAACCCTATACACTAGGCTATAGACCACCATATAAATCTGGTTGTCTAATAGAGTGATCACCTACCTCACCACCACTGCAATCACATGTAGCACTAGGCTCTCCAAACCGTGGATGTCGAGAAGCCCTAGGAATAGTAGCATCATATAAGGTCTGATAATATGTGGACATCTATAATAGCCAATCCCGCTCTTCTATAACATTATCATGCTCTGCCTTGAGAGTATCTCTCTCCATCATAAGCAACTATACGTAAGCCTTTGCAACATATCGTCGCTTGCTCTCACTATCTCACTCAATCGTCAAAATAACAACTTGAGCCTCCATAGCCTATCGTCGTACTATCTCTACATCTCTAGTAGCAGTCATTTGAGCTAACAATATACCTCCATCCCCAGGTGTTGGAGGGGGGCCCATAACCTATACATGACCCTGGCCCTAAGGCATATGCTCATCTTGACCACCATGTGCCCCACCCTAACAAGCCCTATCCAGCAGCTCTACAAGAACCTCAATGTGTTGTTGCTCCCTGCACTGACCTATAATACCAGCTCTACCTAAAGCAAGATCACCCCCAAGATCTATGAATCTTAATGGCCTATGCCATGCCCACAACTAATCATAATCAAGAGTAGTACCTGGATCTGCTACACCCACCATACAAACCCAACCAACTGGGGAAAGTGCTTTAAAATCATTAATAGCAACATCTATGTCTACCTTGTGACCCCATGCATAGACCTCCCTAGTGGTCTAGCTAAAATGAGCCTTATAAGTATTAGGGAATTGTCCCTGTCTCTCTCTAAACTAACAAAAAACTATGTCTGGTAAGTAATGCTTAAGTAGAGAGGAAGAATGACCAATCAACCATCTAGTCTTCCAGTAGTAAACAAGATGCTTTGGATCCTTAGGCCATGCCTAGCAGTCCATATAAGGTCTCTAAACAAACTTGGCATATCATTGAAAACATGGTACCAGTATGGAAGATATCTAGGTAGGGTGTAGTGTAAGAAGTATCTGTAATGGTATGAGTCTAGATCATCGGGAGTACAATCCTGTATCCCATCAGGTCAAACAACTGCAATATGCTCCCATTCCCAAATATGCAAAAGAGAAACACTTGCAGAAATAGATTTCCCACCTTGATATACAACCTCATGCAGATCTTTGTAGAGGTGGGCAAGAAGACATAGACCCCATGCATATTTGATCCCATGCCCAAACATACCCTCAATGTAGATACCCCATCCAATAGGGAACTAATGACCTCTCCTATTAGAAACAACTAGTCCCAAAATCAAACCACAAAGGATAAGAGAAATGGGATCTACATTGTTACTGAAATCAGAAAAATCAATATTTACCTGTCGCACCTCCAAATTTCTAATAATGAAAACATGCCACATAGCACAAGTACCCATAAAACATGATATGTCACATGCTTTCCATGGATAGGAATGTGGAGAATCCTCCACACATCCTCAAGTGTAATAGTAGCCTCTTTGGTGGGTAGATGAAACGAGGACATCTTTGAATGGCACCGCTCCACAAGCGCAGTTATCATTGTTGTATGAGTCTGAATGGGAGGAATTTAACAAGCATAACATAGCCCCATCGTATCTAGAAAGTCTCAATTAAGAACATCAAAATCAATAATCAGATCAAACAAATCCTGTGGTTGCCTCTCTCTCGGTTGCAATGGTTTAAGAACCAACTACAATCATTTGAACCCACAATGTTAGGGTTTCACTCTAAACATGTAAAATGACACAAAACAACAAAAAAATGATGGAGAACAAGACTTAGGATGAAAAACAGGAAAATGCTAGCAATATTTAGCAAATGCAAAGAAACAAGAGCAAATGCAAAGAAACAAAAGAAAAGGAAATGGTTTAAAGCAAGGGAAAGTTTTTAAGTCAAGGGTGAGAAAATTAGATGGAAGGATCTAAAGCAAGAGTGAGGGTCTTTAGCAAATGCGAGGAAACAATCTAAACAACAAACAAATGTAAGGATTTAGAGAAAAAGTGAGGATTTAGAGCAATTTCATGAAACAAGGGTGAATTTTTAAAGGAAAGGTGAATATCTTGAACAAAGGCGAGGGTTTTTAGGTCAAGTACGAGTTTTCTAACCTAACAAGTGTGAGGAAAATGAATGTAAATGTTTTGAAATCATCAAAAAAATCTATTGACTAAAGGAACTTTGTACATGAAATACGAGAATGTGACAAGATGAAAATGAGAAGCAACAAGGTACATACCGGGCCACCGATGCCTACGGGCCACCCAAAATCTCAAAATAGGTTTGAACAATGTGGGGCTCCCTGAATCCTCAGCATTGCTCCTCGAATACTGATAGAAATGGAAATCCAGATACAAGAATTAGCTATAGGATCAAAGCACAAATGAGCTAATTAGAAGCCTAATTTCCTATATCAAACCTTTAAAAACCCTAATTTCCCCTAGGAAACCCTAATTTTTACTTAGGGAACCTTCCTATGTTAAAATTAGGAGCTCCCAGGAACATCAGAATGAGCAACGAGGGAGCTCTAGACCTAATTTTTTATCCTAAACACATTTGAACTAAAAGAGAACAATGTCATAAGCCTGACCTCAAACTGAAAATCTTCGGCCAACCTCTCAAGGGGGTAGCACAAAGTCCTACCATCATTCCATTGAATGTCAAGGCATAGTGGGGCATAAATTTTTTTCAAAAATTTGATCCTAAAATCAGAATCTTTAAAACAAAGCAACTAGTACTTTTCCTCAAAGAGGGGAAAAATGTACACATGTAAAATTGACCTAACATCTATCACACACCCTAAACAACATCGAACAAGATCAAATAGCATCAAACAACATCAAACAACATCCAAAACCTTAATTTCCTCTATTAATTGAATAAAACAACATCATTTGATTAATTCATGTTTCATCATTTCGACCAATTAAATAAATTACATTTATTTAATGACATCCTAATCTCACTTGATTTCATCCTAATTAGTTAAATAACACCAAATATTTAATTACATTTCTAAATCATCTTATTTCCCTAATTTAATTGAATTATTAAATTATAATAATCTAATTACGATACTTTCCCTCCAAATTTTGAATAATTAAATCAAACTATTCAAATTATCATCAAAAATCAAATCAAGGGTTGGGGCCCTAGCTTAGTTGGCTAGATCTTTCCTGTTGCAAGAGGTTGGTCATGAGGTCTAGTCTCCCCCACGGCCATGGTACCGGAGGGCGTGTCACGCCAGCCCCACCAGTCACGTTAAAAAGTTTACCAGGTGCACTGCAGTTTATATAAAAAAACATCAAAAATCAAATCAAACTAATGCAACTTTGTTTGCAAAAGTCAAACTTGATTTGCACGTTCAACTCCAAAAAGGATTAATTAATTAAATCAATTAATCTAATATCTTCACCAACTTTTTGATTGAGTAAATTACAATTTCAGACTGAGAAATCTAATTCCTGACTAACCAATCTATTGAACTCAATCACACTAATTACTCAATCTATTTCTCAATCACATAAATTATGAAATCTACTTTGCAGAAATCATTCATGTCTAAATCCTCTCAACACCTTTCGACCATCAATATTGATTCAACATTGTTTAATCTTGATCATCTATTTTGAATATCATTTCCTATATAACACACCTCTTTCCTCACAAAAAAGGATCGAAGAGTCATCATCTTTTGCACAACAAAGTACTACCAACATTCACAACCACCATTAGAGCTTCAACATTTCTTCGATCAACCATCATCAACATGGTTGTTCAAGATTTTGTACACAAATTATGGAGGTTTCGCAGTGATACAAGCAATCCAACATCAAGTTAACACACTTTGATACGAGATGGGTAATGATTTTGTTGTTGAATTCATTTGTTTATTTATTGCATTCACATGTTCATGAATTTATTAATCTAAATTGTTCATTCAATAAGTGTAGGATTAAATCTAGATTAGTGTTCTTTATCTTAGCTTAGTTTCTAATTTCATTTATATTTATCTTCTTTGTATCTATGAGTTTCCTCCTCACACACAAAGATCTATTCATTTTGTTATTTTGGTCTCTGAAGTAGTATGTCTATAATAGATTCTTGATATTCTTTTCTTTGTAATTTCTTCATTTGGTTCCCTAATCCAATTTAGCTAAAGATTGAGATAGTTTAGGCTATCTCACTCCTTGGGATTCTCTTGAGAATGAAGAGACTCGTGAGCAAAAAATCCCCCTTCTCTAAATTTTGGTGAACTCGATGTGAGCCATGCCAGATTTTTTTCTACAATGTTTTAATGTTTATGATAATTCTTTTTCTAAAGAATATTTCAATATGTTAGATGATTCTTTAGATGATTTCTTAGAAGCATCCTCCTCTATCTATAGATCTTCTAAGAAAAAATCTACTTTTTCTTTTCCAACTAAGAATTCAATGAACTTTTTTGTAGTTTCTATGGCTTCCCTAAGACCTAAGAGACTCAAATTTTCATTGACTCTAGCTAGCCCTTCTCCTAAGAAGATACATTCTATATGTGGGGTCTTGTATTATAACAACGATGGATTTATACAAAAGGTTTGTACAAGCTACAGACTCCACTTCTTATATTGTTGTAGGGAAAACATACAACACTACAAGGAATCAATAGTATTTGAATCAACAATATTTTGTTCCTACACCTCAACCTACTCAAGTTCCTCCTTTAGAACCTAAAACCTCCAACTAAAGCACCTAGAGACTATGATCTTGTCGAGCAAATTTTTGTTACTCTAGCTAAGATCTCGCTTTGGGATTTTCTTTACACCACTTTGGTTTACTAGGGTATGCTTTAGGAAGCCTTGCAAAAGATCATCTTTCCCACCTCTGCTAGGCCAGTGGATGTTAATGTGCTAATTGCTCATATTCGTGTGGATTCATAGGAAATTCCACCCTCAGATGTTTAGAAGCAAGTAGACCCTCTAATGATTGTAGTTAGCATTAACAAAATTGGTATTAGATGTACCCTTGCTAACAAAAATTTGGCTCTCAATGTTTGTGGTATGGATCTAATACCTAAGATTAATATTTATTCTTCTTTAGTTGCTTCTTCTTTATACATACATGGATTTGATAATGCTATTCAACAAGCCCTAGGCACAATAATATTTCCCTTGCGGCTAGGAGCCATTACCTTACCCACTTTGGTGTATGTGATGCATACCCCTTTACCTTACAACCTCTTTTAGGAAGACCATGGATTCATGCTATGGGAGTTGTGACAACTACTCTACATTGTTCTCTAAAGTTTGTAGATAATAATAAAGTGGTTACAATTAAGGTTGACCCTGAAGCAGTCCACCTTTGTGAGTTGGCAGTTGCTCATTGAGCCTCAATTATTTCCACTCTTAAGAATTGTATTTTTTCACTAACCTCTGATGTGTTACATGATCTTAAGCGATGTCATCCTTAGAGACCATCCCCAAAGAAAAACAACCTAAAGTAGAAAGTCCTAAGTATTCTCCATCTACTTCTTTTGAACCAAAATCATATCATGGTGATGATTGGGGATCCTTGGACTTCTCTAAATTCTTCATTGGATAGTACAAAGTGAATCCTATCCACCTCAATCTTTCAATAACTTCAAACCCCTCCACTAAGAAAGTTGGTCAATGTCTTGCTAAGAGGGAAAGTTGTGACCCTATCCAAGAACCCAATTTCTCCCTCACAAAGGAGGATAATTAGAGTTCTAATAAAGAGTTCAATTTTTGTAATCTTGAAGAGAAGGATGGTTGTGATATCATAGACATCTTTGACACTCATTGGTGGAATTACACTCTCTATGTGGAACCAACTCCTTCTAATACTTTGGAAACATTTTATCACCCTAGATACAAACTCATTTATAAGTATGGTTATGGGTGTAAAGGTATTGGGTGTATTGAATAAGGAATCCAAGTCCCTATCCAATTTAAGCCTTGTAATCATAACTTGGGACTGGGATGCTCTATTAAAAACTCAAGGAAAAAACCATGGTGGAGTGTTAACATGATCTCAGCTGAACCTCTCAATTTAGTTCATCCTAAACTAATAGAGGATAAAATAGAGACTAATCAAGTTCCTCTAGATCTATTTTCCTCAAATGAAGCACTAGAATAATTCTTGAGTGCCTATTCCCACTTTCCTTCCTTTCACCATAAGCGATGATTCTTGTATCGCTTGAATAAAAAAGCATACTTTGGAGAATCTATTTTGAATATGGATAATGAGGCTCCTCTATATAACGTTGATGACAGTGCCCTAATACCTCATCCCAAAGACCACAGTCCTCTCCTTAAGGGAAACACTGCTAAATTTTTCACGAATCCTAAATCCTTTAGAAAAATGATTAAGATTAGAAAATGTCTTTTACATTCCCATCCTATGATAATAAGAAGCTAAGGAGCACTCCAACCTCTTACACTCCCATCATGATATCTTCTCTTGGTCATATGAGGACATGCTCGGTATTGACAAGTTCATAGTGGTCCACAATATCATCCTATGTCCTAATGCCAAGCTTGTTAAGAAAAAGATCTGAAACATCAATCCCAAGGTGGCTTTGTTGGTTAAGAAAAAGAAAAAGAAGCTATTAAAAGCAAGCTTTATCCATCCTATCGACTATTTTCCTTGGATTTCAAATATTATTATTTTTAGCAAACTAGATGGTCGTATTTAGATTTGCATTGAATTTCATGACCTTAGTAAGGATTCTCTTAAAGATTATTTTCCATTACCTAATATTGATATGATTGTAGACTCAATTGGAGGCCATGCCTTGTTGTCCTTCATGGATGGATTCTTGGGATATAACTAGATTCATATTGATAGATAAGATACGTATAAGACAACCTTCACTACCCCTTGGGGTACTTTCTGTTATGTGGTCATGCTATTTTGGTTAAAGAATGTAGGTGCAACTTACCAATGGACGATGGCCCTAATCTTTCATGATTTCATTCACAAAATCCTAAAAGACTATGTTGATGAAATCTTGGAAAAATCCAAAAATCATCAATATCATGTAGGAAATCTTCATCTCACCTTTGAAAGACTTTGACTTATAAGATGAGGCTAAATCCTCTAAGTGTGTCTTTGGTGTGGACACAAGAAATTTTTTAAGATTTATAGTTTCTCATCATGGAATCAAAGTTGATACAAACAAAACTAATGCTATTGTTAACATGCCTCCACCTAGAAACGTATTCATAGATTCATATCTCAATTTACTGACCATACCTTTCCCTTCACTCATATATTGAAAAAGGATGTTTGCTTTATATGGGATGATGAGTGCTAGAAAGCTTTTGATTCAATTAAAAGCTATCTATCCAATCCTCCTATCTTAATGTCGGCTATATAGGATAAACCCTTTTTTCTTTACCTTATTACATCATTGTACACTTTAATAGCCTTTCTTGCTTAATACGATGATGATGGTAGAGAAAGAGAAATCTACTATATATCCATCTCCTTGTTGATTACAAAACCCATTATTCTACCATGGAGAAAAAATGTCTCACTCTCATATTCACAACATAAAAGTTAAGGCATTATCTTCTTCAAGCTAAAACACATGTTATTATGAAAAGTGATATTCTAAAGAATTTTTTTTCTAGTGTTAACCTTGCTAGAAGGTTAGTGAAATGGGTAATGTTTCTTTTTTAGTTTGACATAAAGTTTGTAACTCAGAGATCGATAAAAGGTCAAGTGGTTTCTGATCAATTGGTAGAAGCTCCTGTTGCAAGATGTGACCCTTGGTCTTCCTTGCAACACTAGTGCTTAGGTTTGTGACATGGTCTAACCACCTCCTATGGTTCTTAACAAAAGCTTGTATCAGGCATTGATAGGTCAGTCTTTTGGTGCAATGGAAAGTCCAACAATTGGTATCAGAGCTGGTCATAGGTTCAAACCCCACGCTTGTGCTGGGGGGGGGATTTTTGCAAGGTGTGACCCTTGGTATTCCTTGCAGCACTAGTACTTGGGTTTGTGACATGGTCTAACCACCTCTTGTGGTTCTTAACCGAAGCTTGTATTGGGCATTGATAGGTCAATATTTTGGTGCAACGACAGGTCCAACAACTCCTTCATCTTGCTCCTTCCTTGGTCTAGACTTGCTTCTTGATGAAGATATTTTTGTGATCTGTCATGATCTTATATGGGAGATGTATTTCAATGGATCGATATTTCAAAATGGCTCTGGGTGTAGTTTTGATCTCGCTTGAGGGAAGGCCATTCCATCTCTCCTTTTGATTAAAATTTTAATTTACTAATAACATCACTAAGTACGAGGTCCTTATTTCTAGCTTGCATGCTGTGATTGCAATAAAAATAAGGTATCTTCACATACATGGTGACTTGGAGCTTATTATGAATTAAATCATGGAAATTTATCAAGCTAAGCAAAGTAAATTTTCTCAATATCGAGATCTAGCTTTGTCCTTACTTTATCGATTCTCCTCTTTCACAATAGATAGTTTCCCTAGGAGAAAAAATTGACATGTGGGTGTCATGGTAAGTGCTACCTCCCTAGTGCCCTCAGATAAGGATATGAAAGAATACCAATTTTTGGTTCATGTTCTTCACTCTCTTGTTGTTTTAGATCAACCTAAATATGATTCTTTTGTGTGTGCTCATGTAGACTCAAGAGAATGGTACTCTTACATTTACAACTATCTAAAGACTGGAAACTTTACTGATGATGCGACAACAAATGATCACACTAGGTTATGAAAGTTGTCAATTCGTTATGTTCTACTATCAAATGTTCTTATAGGAAATCCTATAATGATATTCTTATTCGGTGTCTCAATAAAGTGGAAATACCCCTTGCCCTTAAGGAAATCCTTGGTGTGAAAAATAATCCACATGGGATAATTTTGGCAAAAAATGGAACAAGACTCCTTTAATTTTTTCAAGTAGTTTTTCTAATGTCAATAACATAGTCATCTTATTCATGCTCCTGCTCAAGAGCTTCAAAATTAGAATTCTCCTTGGTCATTCTCAAAATGGGGGTTGGATATCACTGGAAAGATAACATCTCCTTCTTCTAAAGGACATGTCTTTATCATTACCGTTAGCAATTACTTCATGAAGTGGGTTGAAGCTATCCCACTTCAATCCACATAAGCTAAAGCTATTTGTAGATCTATTTTGAAGAATATTATTGCTCACTTTGGGTTTCCTTCTACCTTCATTTCTAGAAATGGCATTCCATTCATGAATAAAGAAGTGAAGAAATTTTTGGAAAAGTTTCATATTTAGCATAGATTTTCTACACCATATTATCCTTAATCTAGTGGCCAAGCTGAAGTGTCTGATAAATCTCTCAAGATTATTCTTCTAAAAATGGTAAATAAACCTGGTAAGGATTGGCATATTCAATTAATGTATGTCTTGTGAGCCTATCACATAAGTGTTCATATGACAACATGAACAACACCTTACAACCTCATGTACGGTGGTGAAGGGATCATGCCTTTAGAGTTGGAAATTCCATCCTTGTGGGTTTCCCTTAAAGGGTTAATTGATGATGAAACTCACCAATCTAATCATTTGCATCATATTTAGTTTCTCTATGAACACCACTTTCATGCACTCGATCATCTCAAAGCTTATTGATGATTGTTATCTAGACAATATAAACAAGGTGTTCTTCCTAGAACTTTCAAGGTAGGTGACTTGGTTCTTTATGAGAATCAGAGAAATGTAAATGTGTTGCATTATCAAAGGGGATAATTTTTTCATAAATGGTTAGGCCCTTACATTATCATATTTGTGTATGGTTCTGGTGCCTATGGATTTTCATCTATGAATGAGATGCCTCTTAAAGAGCTTGTTAATGCAATGAACCTTCATGATACTACACATAGTGTCTATGTGCCACATGTGTAACGATCATCCCTTAGGATTATAGTGTGTCATATGTTGGAATTCCTTCATTAACACATTATTAAAAAAAATTAATGTTACGATGTAACCATGTGTGTCTGTGAGACACATACATGCATGTGTTCTACTATAATATGTATCCATGTATTACATTACATATTTTGGATAGGAAATAAGATCATCAGTGTATTTAATTAGCATACATCCATGTGTGTTTATTAAATCATGATATCATCTAATCTAAGCATACATCCATAGGTATAACATCCATTGCATAATCATACATGAAATAAAATAAATGTACACATGAAACAAGAAAATTCATACTGTCAAAACCAACATCTCATGTTTATATATAAAATGTCATGCACATGTATCGAGCCACTTTCATCAAAAAAATAAGTGGCAACTGTATATATGTATCAATTTCTATACATCAAAATGATCTACATGAATTATATACAAAATTGAGTCTCTAAGCCCCATGAGCATGGCCACTTGAGCCCTCTGGTCTTGGATGTGGTGGTGATCTTGGTTAGATAGTAGAGATGGAGCGAGACCTATATGGCTGTGAGCTAGATACTAGTGCATGCATTCCTTTGATCTCTCCCTATAGGGAGGCTATTTGAAGCTTTGTTGGCCTAAGTGCATCTTATAGCTATTGATCCCCTGTGAGTATCTCAATTGCCACCTAACCTACAAGGTCACTAAGCTAGCACTGTATAACATCACGTGCCTACTCAGAACTCTTAGCTCTCGTCATAGTCATGCATCTCTCAAACATGGTAGTCTACATCTCTGTCAACACCTGATCTCTCTCTCATGTGGCAATAGTGGCATTAGAAATCTTTTGGGTGATGTCTACCTACCCCTCCTCATACGCCATCCTCAAGACCACAACTTACTTGAAAAGGTAGGTGTGTCACCCTGCTAAAGTTGTCTAGTACGCATCTAAGATGGACCCTTGGATTGGAACAACAAGGTCAATCTCTGATATGCATTGTAATATAAACGTAGTTCATCCATGTGATTCCACTGTAACCATAGAGAGAATAGACCCATTAGTACCACATCATGTATATAAATAAAATCAAAATAGGAGCGTAAATATGAGATAAAAAAAATGAAAGTGCTAGAATGAAATTACATAAGCAGCTATCACACCTAGGTTTGATGCCTGCTAGTATGGGTCAGTGGGAGGAGCATGGATAGGTCTGACACCTATAGTGCTAGACGTTGTCGCTAGTGTTGGAAGGGTTGCTACTGGGTTGACAAATAGAGATGGTAAAACTATTGAGGCTGGGACAGCGGGAAGAGGAGAGGACATCCTTTGTTGCTAGCTTGGTCTTGCCTCTATCATGTTGAACTCCTCCCCCTACTACTTCTGCTACTCCTATTGCTTGCCTCCACCTCTACCTCATCCCCACTACCTCACTGAAACATCACCCTACATGCCCAGATCCCCCTGGGGGCATTGACTATGAAAATTGGTGTAGGACAATGTAGCCTCCACCTTCTACAAAAGCTAGGGATCATGCCAACATTGTCGATGGGTTGGGCTGGAGGGTGGTCATGATCATCCTCATCATTTTTGGTAGGGACGATGTCAATGATCAATAGTCATTGATGATTTCCTACCACATGGCACTCCTCATGGGCCATGTGTATGATGGGACTATAGGAGGATGGTTTGAATAATCCCATACTACCATATAACCCTCTACCAGTAGGAGGGCATAATAACAAAATCAGTTGACCTAGTAAAACATGTTCACACTATATGTTCCTAAGGTACCTGCCATTGTCCACCCATCTAAACCATCTATATGGTCACCATCGTATCTGGTGGACTCATAATGTATCAAACTAAAGCTGCCAAAACTGTAAGTCATCATGCCACCATTGCCTCACCAGCTCGTACCAGTGGCCCATAGGTACTAAATAATCCCTCACTTGGGGATAGCCAATGAATTTTATGCATGTGATGTGAACGAATTCCCAAACAAGTAATAATTTGCATGTTGTGAGGCTCACAAAGTCATAGTGCACAAACTTTCCCAGCTCATGGTATAGGTGTGCTAACATGCTATGACCCCATTCAAAGACCATCTAGTGGTCCTCCATACTCTTATGGTATGAATGAGGCCCCCATATAGGTGAGATCCCTATGAATACACTATGACATGCATGGCCACTATGATGACCATCATATGCCATAGTAGAGGGACTACTGCACAACCCTACTCAAACCAATGGATGTATATATGGTCGGTCCCATCACTGCCATCGCCTCAACCTATATAGTACTAGACCCCCTCTATGCACTTGCACATAGAGTGTGTGTCATCAATGATCACCTTTTTCCTGTAGATGGGAAGATCAATGATATGGTAGATATCCTCAAGAGTGATGATCATCTCACCCACTAGTAACTGGAATATTGATGTGGTGGCATCCCACCACTCCATCAATTCCATGAGCATGTGAACATGGAACAACATCTTTGGAATGGTGTAGACATACCATAGTCTGACATGCCACAAATGCTCCCCCTCTACCTAATCCAAGAAACACACCTGATCTCAGAGGTCAGTCAGAGTACCCCACCCACCAGGATTCTCTTTGTTCTCGGGGTAGTTCTACAAATATGAAAAGGATTTGTATTATCACACTTGGCATACAAAAATTATGTCTTCTACATCAAAAAATTTATGTCTAACCTCTAATACACAAGTGCACCATACAAACATCTATGTGATGTGATCTCATTTGAGGTTTGCCATTGATGGCTGGTTGGATGCTAGTGCACATGGAAAACTTCAGTGCATGAAAACATCACCATTGTGCAGGTGAGATACCAACACATCAGCAAGATGAATTCATGCCACTGGGATGCCTATGCTATGTTTTTGTCCTTAAATGGATAAAAGTATCATTAAATGCTCAAAAAAAGAGGTTTTCAAACTTACCTGATCGACCTCCATGCCCTCAATAACACTGTGTTGTAGTTGGTCCAACCTCGGCTCCTCATAGACTCATTTGCGTGGAATTTTGTTGAATTTTATCTCACAAAAATCAATAGAACTCTTATAGTGAATAGTGAAAATGACCCTTCTAGGGGCCCACCTGGGTATATATAGGCCCCCTAGGGAAATTTTTTCTTGAAAGTTGTGGTCCCCCTATTTTTCTTGGTTTTACCCCACCTAGCTAGGGGCGAACTCGGGAGGGTGCATATGTTCACCTCTTTATCATAGTTTTCTTCTAAACCACTAAAAATTTTCTTGACCATTCTTCTCACCTTGGTAGCTTCATCTAATTTTTGGAATGACCTAAAATTTGAAGTTTTGTAGAACAAAATTTTGTCTGAGCTTTCACATCGGATGTAATTTTTTTTGTCAAGTTTGGTTGCTAGGGGAATCTTTGGTATGTTCCTACTCAACCTCTGTGACCTCTACAATATCCTTTTTTTGCACGTAAATCTATAATTTAGTTTTTATTTTCTTTTCTACTTTAGTAGAGCTAATTATTCCCAAAATCTAGCCCACTAAAGTGGGGAAAATGTAATGTCATAAAATTGCACCCTAGAGGAATTTCACATTTACACATTTGGGCTTGCATTTTTTGCACCTAGCCGCATTTATGACAAAAACCTTATGGGTCAAAATTTCATGATTTCAATGCCACAAGGACTAAAGATGAAGCAATAGTAGTCCACCCTCTCATTTCCTAAAAAATGATGACTTGGACACCTATGCAATGCATGGATGTCCCCATGGTGTGCTAGCATCCTCCTTTTTTATTTTTGAAAAGTGGAATCTCTTAATCTTGACTCATGACACATGTCCCTACAGTCAATTTTTTTAGTCTAATGGCTCCTCTTGCCTATTGTGGAAACAAACCTCTCTCTTTACTCGCATTTTTGGGGTTCTTTTCACTCTAACACTCTAATCTCTCAATCTCAATCTATTCTCTACCTCTCTCTCTCTTTATCTTGCTTCTACAATGAAGATCTATAGGACTGAGGTCCCTCCAACAATCAAATATTTCTTGCAAGCCTTGAAGAATTTTTCCATCCAATCAAGAGGGAGTCATACACTGATGGTAATGCTCACTTACTTCTTGTCCATTTGTGAATATATACTTTGTTCATTTGTTATCTTGTGATATGGGTTCTCCTCCTCGAGTGAGGATTTATTTTATCACTTTGTACTTGTTTACTTTCTCTACCATTTCTAGCTATCTGGCTATCCATGGAGGTGGGAACACCAAAATAGGAATTTAACAAGCCTCAAAATAGCCCCAAAATTTTTCCTCATTTTTCTTGGGTGCAGGTTGTCTGAGTGAAGTTTGGAGGAAAAAATCAAACACAAGATGAATTGTAAGTTTCTCCTTCGTTCTCCTTTGTGCTTTTCAAATTTTATTTCTTTCTATTACTTTGCTTTGTTGAATGGACCTCGGGTCTAAAAAATTTAGTAGAATAGTTGTATTTATGTCTTTTGGTTTAGCTCTCTATCTGCACAAGACACCAACGCATCCATCAGACTCTAGTGTGCATCATTGGCATCATGAACTTGAATCCTTTTCCTTTCCAGATAGTTATTCCTCTTGTACTAGAGATTTATTGATTCTACTCTTTCATTCTCTAAAGTAGTCTATCTATAATAGATTCCTTATATTTTTTTCTTTGAAATTTCTTCATTCAGTTCCCTAATCTAATTTAGCTAAAAATTGAGGTAGTTTAGGGTAATTCACTCCATGGGATTCTTTTGAGAATGAAGAGACTTGTGAGCAATGAATCCACTTTCTCTACAAATGCATAGACTTGTCCTTTCAATGGGTAGTTAGGAACCTACCTTATCAAGGGTAATTCCTTAACCCTAAAGGAAAACCCAACAAGAGGGGAGATGGTCCCCTCTTCCTATTTGGGTCTAAAAGATCAACATCGATAGTTCCTCCAATGGAAATCCTGGACTAGTTGGGGTTAGAGGTGTTGGAAGAGACTGTTCAAGGGAATCCCTATTCTTATTTTCCCTCTTCAAAGGGTACTAGCCAAATAATATTATGGAATCTCAGGCTATTCTTATGGATTTGGAAAGGAGATGTGAGCTAGGTTAGAGAAAAAATATTTTTGAGTTAGATTCCTAGATCCTGATTAATATGTTGAATAGGTACGAGATTGTGGAAGCTAATTGGTAATTGGAGTCAATGGTGCACTAGATTCATCAGGTTAACAATTCTTTGGATTATGTCCTTTTTGTCCATATCCTAAGAGAGTGGGATAGGGTGGATAATTATTTGGCTAAATGGGCTTCTTAGTTTATGTGTGATTGGAGGGTTAATGTTTGGGAACAATTACCCTTAGAGTGATCCCATGGATTGAAGGAGTTGATTCTTGAAGATAGGTATTAGTTTAGTGTGGTTTGGTTAGACTTATCTTTGACTTGGTCTTTGTATGGATTTTATTGGGTTGGATGCTAAGTTTGTTGCAAATATGAATGAGTATGGTGGTTTTGTCATTAATGTTGTCATTGATGTCAAAAAATTATAGGTTGTTGTAGAGAAAGGAAACAAGTGATTGTAGGTTGTGCATGTATAGTTGAGATACTGTTGAGATGTTGTGAGTACATGAATCTATCTTTATTTTGTTGCAAGAGTGCTTATATGATGAGTGACCAAGTGCTTTTGAGAAAATTAATAAATAGTGGAGACAAAATTGTGTGTGTGTTCAGAATGTGCTCTGCATTTTTTCTATGTTGATCCTATGTATAATCAAATCTAAAGTGTTGTTTAAGGACACCCTTGGGTGATATATCCTATATTATAGCTTCTGGTTTGGTATATAGTGAAAGTTGATTTCACTGATTTGTGAAATGGTCTAGCAAAGTTGTTTGTATGTGGAATGGGAGAAATGTATCTGATCTGTAGTCCTCTACTAGTTTGTTTTAGGTATTACAGATTGAGAAGGCTTGTAATGGTGTTATTTGTGTGCTATCAAAAGTGTTCATGTTTTGGTGCTCTAAAAGACTAGTTTCAGAGTTATTATGTGTGTTTGTACAGTCCAGATGGACTGATGGAAAGTGTTTTATGTATGAAGGTTGTTGCAGTAGCTGTGGATGAATCTAAAGGAATCTAAGATGTGTTCTAGTGTATGGTAAAGCATGTTATTTGGTCCACATGTTATCTTCTCAGTACAGAAGTGTGTACTTCAAAGTTCAATGGTGTTTTCATTAGGTTTGGCCGACCTAGTGTTTACACGTCATGCAAAGGATAAGTATAAATTAAGGAAGCATATGATTAATACAAGATGTTCATTTGGGTCCTGGTTAAGTGTTGGTTTGGTCTGTTCTCATTCTCATCCACTGCAAGAATGTGGAGTTTTCGACCTAATTTGAATTTGTAATATGAAGTGTGTGTAGCCGAACTTGGAGAAAGTTTCTAAGGTTGAATATGGTATAAATACAAGACAAGATGTCAAGGATTGAACTCCACAAGTGTGAGAAGCAAGGTAGATGTGAGATATTGTGTGAAAGAGAACTAAGGCAACAAGGACTTCAATGTATTAGACTCTTGAAAGTAGTGAGCTGATGGTGTCTACAATTTTTTGTTCAAAGCTACGAATGTGTGCAATTTTTTGTGGTGGATCTTCTATTGCATTGAGATAATGTTCTCTGTATAACATTCTTCTTTCTATCTTTTTGTATCTATAGATAGTGAGCCTCCCCATTTTGAAATTGAGTCCTATCATGACAATGAGTCCTATCTTTGGTAGTGAACCCTCTAGTAGTGATCTTGTTTGTAAATGGTTTTGCAATTACTAGATTATATTGTGAGTTAACCCTCACCGTAGTTTTTCCCTTATTGGATTTTCCACGTAAATCTGGTGTTTCTTTTGTTTACTTTTTTTTATCTATACACTTCATGCTCATACTCAATAACAGATTAAAGTGAATGGAAATTTTTTTAAGATCTATGGTGAATGTGATTAGATACAATTGATTCAACCCCCTCTTAGTTGTGTTGTGTATTTCAACAATTGGTATTAGAGCTTTGGTTCCTCAAACAAGATCTTAACTGCTTGAGGTAGATCTGATGGTGCACAAATTGATAATCCCTATGTTTGATAGATCTGACTATAGTTTCTGGAAAGTGTAGATAAGAGGTTACCTAATCTCTCTTGGCTAGAAGACTTGGAAAGTTCTTGAGACAAAATGTGTTGAACCAACAAGTGGTCCTTCTTCTACATATGAGATTTCTGCCTATGAAGAAAATGAAAAAGTAAGGTATGCAATCTATAGTGCTTTATCTAAGACTGAGCTAACAAAAGTTATTTCATTAGGCATTGCTTATGAAGTTTGTGAAAGTTATCTATGAAGGAAATTATAGAGCCAAATTATCAAAGAAGTTAATAACTAAGCGT
The DNA here is from genome assembly GCA_007258455.2 of Sequoia sempervirens. NCBI lineage: Eukaryota > Viridiplantae > Streptophyta > Pinopsida > Cupressales > Cupressaceae > Sequoia > Sequoia sempervirens. The sequence goes on along the minus strand of VDFB02281492.1, from coordinate 108,053,331 downwards.
AGATTTGAGAACTTGAAAATGGAAGAAGGTGAAGACATTACAAGCTACTTTGAAAGGGTTGATATTGCAATAAATGAAGTCAAAATTTAAGGAGGTACTCTGACAGACAAAGATGTAATGGAGAAGATTCTGATGACTGCACTAGAGATAAAAGCAAGTTTACTAAACTTAAAAATTATGATGGAGGATTAATCATGTTTGGAGATGATACTAGTGCAAAGATTGGTAGAAAAGGAACTATTAGTTTTGATGGAAATCACATATTGATGATGTCTATTATGTTAAGGGCATAATGCATAATCTCTTGAGTGTTGGAAAAATGTGTAGCAAAGGATTTAAGCTTTTGTTTCAAGATAATACCTATGAGATTAGAAAATGGTCCGAAATTGTGGTAGTTGTAGGAAGAAGAACATATGGAAACATTTATCAGCTTAAGGGTGCTAATGGTCTCTGTTTTGTGTCTCAAGTTAATGAAAGTTGGCTATAGCACTAGAGGATGGGACATGTAAAATTTGGCAACCTAATTAGGATTAGTTCAAGAAAAGTTGTTAGGGATCTACTAAAATCACAAATCCTACCAATATTGTTTGCAGAAGTTGTCAGTTGGGAAAACAAACAAGTTGCAGCTTTAAAGGAAAAGAAAAATCAACAACTAGAATGTTGGAATTAATTCATATAGACCTCTATAGTCCTACAAGAATAAGAAGTCTTAATGGTGATAGGTATTTTATGCTTTTGATTGATGATTATTCTAGAATGACATGGGTTACTTTTCTTAGGGAGAAATCTCAAGCTCTAGATAGATTCAAGGTGTCCAAGGCTATGGTAGAGAATGAAGTGAATATGAAAATCAAATGTTTAAGGTCTGACAGAGGTGAAGAATTCACCTCCAATGAGTTTGATGAGTTTTGTGAATGACATAGTATAAAGAGGCATGTTTCTGCTCCTAGAACTCCTCAGCAGAATAGAGTTGTTGAGAGGAAGAATCAAACTATTCAAGAAGCTATAAGGACTATGATGACAGAGGAAAATGTACTTGAGGTATACCGGAGAGAAGCAATTCACATTGTTTATATTCTTAATAGAGTTCAAATAAAAGGTAACAACATAAAGACTCCTTATGAACTATGGCATAGAAAAATTCCTACTGGTAAGTACTTTAAGGTGTTTGGAAGTAGATGCTATATTAAAAGAGATGATGAGAACCTAGGAAAGTTTGATTCAAGATATGATGAAGGTATTTTTCTTGGATATTAAACCAAAAGAAAAGCTTATAGATGCTTCAATAAAAGATTGAGAAAGATGGTTGAAAGTGAAAATGTAAAATTTGATGAAAATATGCACAGATCAGTTGAAATAAGTGAGGATGATCTAGATAGAACCTAAAACAATGTGTGAAGCATGCAAAGATGAAAATTGGGTTAGAGTAATGAAAGAGGAATTACAATAGATAGAGAAAAATCATACATGGGAATTGGTTCCTAGATCGGTAAACAAGAATATAATTGGTTCAAAATGGGTATTTAGGAATAAGTTGAATGAGAATGGTGAAGTAGTAAGAAAGGATTGTGTGCAAAGGTTATTCATAGGTTGAAGGAATAGACTTTGAGGAGACATTTTCCCCAGTGGTAAGAATGGAGGCTATTTAGATGTTTTGGGCATTCTCTGCCCACAAATATTTCAAGGTATACCATATAGATGTTAAGTTTGCATTCCTAAATGGAAAATTGGAAGAATAGGTCTACATGGAACAACTTGAGGTATTTCAGGTATTAGATCAATGGGACATGGTCTGTAAGTTGAAAAAGGCATTGTATGGACTTAAACAAGCTCCCATAGCATAGTATGTAAAGTTGGACAAGTATTTGACACATCAAAGGTTCTGCAAAGGCTCCACATACATGAATCTATATTTCAAGGTTGAAGGAAACAAAATTTTGATAGTGGTTGTGTATGTTGATGATATTATCATTGGAGGAAATGAGGGTATGTGCAAGAAATTTGCAGAGGAGATGCAAAAAGAGTTTGAAATATCTATGATTGGTGAATTTAATTTCTTCGTTAGAATTCAAGTGAATCAAAATGATAAGGGCATATTTATTTCACAATCAAAGTATGTTAAATAATTACTAAATAAGTTTGGAATAGATGACTTTGAACTGGTTTGTACCCCTATGGTGACTGGATGTAAACTAAGTAAGGATGATGAATCTCCTAAAGTTGATCAAAGCAAGTAAAAATCTATGATTAGTGGATTGTTATATCTTACTGCTACTAGACCAAATATCATGCATGCAATATGTTTAGTTTCTAGATTTCAAGAAGAACCTAAAGAAACACATGTTACAACTGTGAAAAGGATATTCAGATATCTAAAAGGACTCTGGATTATGGTTTGTGGTATCCTAAGGATATTGATTTTACTTTGAGTGCTTACACTGATGCAAATTGGACTGGTTGTGTAGATGACTAGAAGAGTACAAGTGGTGGTGCATTCTTTCTTGGATGCACATTGGTTTCATGGCTAAACAAGAAACAAGATTTATTTTCTTCATCCACTATAGAGGCTGAGTACATAGTAGCAACATCTTGCTGCACATAGATACCATGGATGAAGCAAGCATTGAAGGATATAGAAGTGATGTGTGATGAGCCTGTCTCTATCTTCTGCAATAATACAAGTGCAATAAATATTTTAAAGAATTTGGTAATGCATTCAAGGACAAAGAATATATCTATCTGATATCATTTCTTAAGAAAGAAGGTATTGGAGAATGAAGTCAATCTTGAATATGTGCCTACAAAGGATTAGATTGTTTATATATTTACTAAGGCTCTTCCTAAGGATACTTTTGAGTATCTCAGGGAGAAGATGGGGGTTACTGCCCCTTCTTTAAACTAGGTGCACATAGAGGTGCATTAGTCCAGTGGATCTACAAATTCTTCATTTTTCGAGACTAATGATTGGGGTCTACTCCTCAGGGGGAGTAGGAAGTAACATTGTTGCAGTATGAGATGTGTGTTGTCATGGGTGAACTCCTAAGGGGGAGTGATCATAATTATGTAAAAAAAATTAGTCTTTGCCATTGATGTTAATGTGGGAGAGAGAATCATGTGAAAAAGAGTAAGAGAGAGGAAAAAGGATATTGTTGTCTTTGATTTTTTTCACATCATGTGTCAATGGGGTGATCCCACAATACTGGTTTACAAATTTTGGCCAATCTAGACACTGAACTAATTTTTTCTAACTAAATATTCACTTTTGGGCACCTATAGCGGCTAAACTGTGAGGAATTTGAAGATGATGCAAACTATTGATTTGTGAAATTTTGTCTACAGATTCTAAATATATTTTTTTCAAAAAATTTGGAATCAGATTGCACTTCTTTTTCCATCTTCTTGAAAACTAGTTTTCCTTAGTAAACACCATTTTTAAGGAGCGACGCCATCGATAACACAACTTTTTTTCCATGAAGGATAATTTTTTTTTTTTTTCAAATTTAGATTTGTAACTCCAATATCTAGTTCTTCCAATTGGTTTCATAGTGTTTTATTCAATATTTTTCCTTAATCAAGTTTCAAAGTCAAACCAATTATAATTTAGACATAGGTGGACTGTATAACACAAATTTTTTGTATGTATCAAAATTCTTTTTTTCTATTGGATCAAGGACTTCAATATCTAGTGCACTCATATTTTCCAATTTTTTTTTATAATCTTCTATTTTTCCACATGTAAAGAATAAAGAGCTTGATTTTTGGTGAAAAAGCTACATTCAGAAGAAATTAAAAATAAATATAATAATTAAATTAAATTTATTTAAAATTGTACTTTTTGGGAAGCTGATAATAAGGACTACATACTTACAAAAAAAAAAATTAAATGAATTCATTTGATCCCCTAAAAGGTAAATCAAAAGTGGTTTTTTATCAGCATTTTAATAGGTGTAAAGGAGACTCTGTTGTAGGTATGGTTTAAAAATAGCAGGGTTCTATCCAAGGGGGTTTGATCTAAGGTAGTTTGATCAAACCCTCTTTAATTAGAATGCTTTAAATTGAACTTTTTAACACTTAAATCATTATACTTTCTAAAAATATGTGATTTTAGCAAAAATTAGAATCTCCTAGAAATTGTAAACCAACTTTGTGGGATCACCCATTGTGATCAATGACAAAGGGGGAGATTGTTGCAAATATGAATTAGTATGGTGGTGTTTTCAGTAATATTTTCATTGATGTCAACATAGTATAGGTTGTTGTAGAGAAATAAAACAAGTGATTGTAAGTTGTGCATGTATATTTGATATATTGTTGAGATGTTGTGAGTACATGGAGCTATCTTTACAGTGTTGCATGTGTGCTAATATTGTGAGTTACAAAGTACTTTTGAGAAAATTAATAAATAGTGGAGACAGAATTGTGTGTGTGTTTAGAATGTGCTCTGGTATGTGCCTTGCATTTCTTTCATGTTGATCCTATGCCTAAGCAGATTTAAAGTGTTGTTTAAGGACATCCTTGGGTGATATATCCTAGATTATAGCTTTTGGTTTGGTGTACAGTGAAAGTTGAGTTCACCGATTTGTGAACTGGTCTAGAAGAGTTGTTTGTCTGTGAACTGGGAGAAATGTATCTACTTTGTAGTCCTTTGTTGGTTTGTTTTAGGTCTTTCATATCTAGAAGAAGGATTGTAATGGTGTTATCTATGTTCTATCAAAAAAAATTATGCTTTGGTGCTCCCGAAGACTAGTTTTAGAGTTACTATGTGTGTCTATACAGTTTGGATGGACTAATGGAAAGTGTTTTGTTTATGAAGGTTGTTGTAGTAGTTTTGGATGAATCTAAAGGAATCTAAGATGTGTTTTAGTGTATGGTGAAGCATGTTATGTGGTCTTCATGTTATCTTCTCATTATAGAAGCATGTACTTCAAATTTCATTGGTGTTTTCATTAGGTTTAACCAACCGAGTGTTTACATGTCATGGGAAGGATAAGTATCAATTAAAGAAGAATGTGACTGATCCAAGATGTTTTGGGTCCTAGTTAAGTGTTGGTTTGGTGTGTTCTCATTCTCATCCACCACGGGAAAGTTGAGTTTCTGACCTAATTTGAATTTGTAATATAAGGGTATGTGCAGGATCATGATGGGCCAAAAAGTGGCAATATGATGGGTATTTGTAGGGTATGTGGCTGACGACTTTTTTTTACCCAAAATTAATGAAACAAAAAGGGTTTTTAAAGGAGATTCTCAACTTTCCACCAACATAAATTATGATTTACTTTGAATTTAATAAATAATTATTATTCATTTTCTATTTGAATTATGACTAAAGTCCTGATTGATAGTCTTATTGAAAAATATCTATAGCTTTTAAACGGTATTTTTTGAATCCAAAACATGCATCACATTCTATGCTTCGCGACAATATAGGATAAAAAATTGAATTTCACAAATTTTGACCAAGTTTTTTAGATTGCAGAATCGCAGCACAACCCCCCATAAGCTGCGTTACCGTAAACTTTTTTAACGGGTATACTGCGACACCCGGTACCATGGGACGGGAACTAGAACTCGCGGACCAGCCAGAGCCGAATGGAAATACTTAGCCAACCGGCTAGGCCCCACCGAAGTTAAGGTGGTCAAACATACAAGTTTTATATTTTTAAAAGTTGTAATAAAAAATCATAATTATTTATTTACGAGAGAAATTACAAAAAAATAGGCATCACATCTGACATGAGTCCTCTACTTATATCTAAAAATATTATTATTTTATTGTGGTTAGGGTGGTTAGATAGACACCTTACTTTTTTCCCTGAAATTTAAGTAATACTGCATTGAAATTTCAAATTTTCACCAAATAGATTCTTTTTTTCTTCAAATAAACCTAGTAGTTTGGAAAATACATTCAATTTTTATAGATTATATTCTTACTAGTCAAGTTTCTTGCCACTTACTTTTATTTTCCTACACATACCCATGAAGCATGTGCATCTGACCTTGGATAATTTTTTTAAGGTTGAAGATGGTATAAATACAAGACAAGATGTTAATGATTGAACGCCACAAGTGTGAGAAGCAAGGTAGATGTGAGAGATTGTGTGAAAGAGAATTGAGGAAACAAGGACTTCAATGTGTTAGACTTCTAAAAGGAGTGAGTTGATGGTGTTTGCAATTTTTTTTTCAAGGCTACGAATGTGTGCAAGTTATTGTGGTGGATCTTCTGTCGCATTGAGATAATGTTCTATATGTAACATTCTTCTTTCTATCTTTATGTATCTGTAGGAAGTGAGCCTCCCCATTTGGATAGTGAGTCCTCTCTGGATAGTGATTCCTATCTCAAATGGCAGTGAACCCTCTGGTAGTAAGCCTCTTTGTAAATGATTTTTCAATTCTTTTATATTGTGAGTTAACCCTCACCGTGGTTTTTCCCTTATTGAGTTTTCCACGTAAATCTAGTGTGTCTTGTGTTTTCTTTCTATTATTTGTAGTTCATGCTCATACTTAATAAAAGAATAAAGTGGATATGAAATTGTTTAAGATATTTGGTGAATGTGATTAGATACAACTGATTCACCCCCCACTCTCATTTTTCTTGCGCATTTCAAGAAAGTTTGGGTGGGCCCCTCCTGGTTGGGGTTGTAATTTTGAGATTTGTAAAAAAAAAATTATCTAATAAATGTTTACTTGCTCTTTTTCATTATTTCATATATTTCAAAATATTTTTGTGAAATCTAAAAAAACTATAGAAAACCATGATTCCTATATAATAAAAAAAGGTTAGGAAAGTATAAAAATATTAAACTATTCAAAAGAGAAGCAAGTTAGACTTTAGCTCTTTTCCTTCTCTCTCGAGTGCCTCCAAGGTGCTTAACAAACTTGGTAATCCTTCAATAGTGTAGCTCACAAAATATTAGTAAAACCAAAGCTCTAATACCATGAAAGGAAAAATAAATTGAGCAATCCAAAGTACTAATTCATGAGCATTGTTTGAAGGAAAGAGATTACCAAAAGAGGGAGAAGCCAATCCAAGCACCAACACCATATGAAGAGAAGACATAAAAATTTTATAAGTGGAAAAATAAGAAAAAATGGCAATATTATGAATGAGGAAATTTCCTAAGAATGATACAAAAGGAGAGAGAGAGAGAGAGAGAGAGAGAGAGAGAGAGAACACTTAAGCCTTAAGCTTACTTTATGAAGAATGAAAGAATAAACTCCTGAATAAATAGAGATGAGAAGATGAGTTACAAAGTAACTCCCAACTTTATGGATACCACCATTCATCATATGTGTGTACAAGGTGTTAAGATCCTCATAAGGAGGAGGCTACACCTAAGCCACTAATATTCCTTAATAAAGTAATTGAATAAAAATGAGTCATCCTTACACATGTGTGAGGAGACAAAAAGAGAAAAGACTTGCAGGGATTCCTTTGAAATATCTTACAAGTAATTAAATAATTACAATTAATAAATAACCTTTGCCAAGTAGATATTAAACTTCTAACAAAATATCATAGTATTGTGCCAATATTTGGGTGTAAAATGATCTCTTTCTCAATTTTAAGAAATTCCTTTGAAGCTAAGATCATTTGTATGTAGTTGTGAGTAATTCTAGCAAAAAAACAACTAGTTAATGATGTTCATTTGCAATCATTAAATATATCTATGCAAAGTTATGAAAAATTAGAATTCTAATCCTTCTCTTTCCATCCTATATTTTTTATTTTCTTTGTAGTATTTCAAAAGAATTGATCAAAGTTATTATTAATCTTGAAAATATTTTAAAATAACATTTGATCTCCATGTTTTTAGATGAAATCCGATTAAATTTTTTTTTATCTTTCTAAGTTCATCCTATTATTAAGACTCTAGAACAATAAATTCCCATTGTGAAACAATATCCATTTTGAACTACTCAATTACCCTATAAGTCAAAACTTTACATCCAAAGCCTTGGGATAATTAAATTACATCTGAAAATTTTATTTGCTATCAAGAGAAACATATTTCATTATAAATTTTATCTAAGTTCTGTGTGACTATAAACAATATCAACAATTTCTACTTTAGGATTTAGACACACTAAAATGGGGGGAAATGTAGAGATGAATGTGTAAACCTTAACATCTCTCCCTCTTGTTTTACAAAAAAATGGATGGCTTTATTATCTTAAGGGCGTACTTCTAAAAATAAAAAATTTGGATACATGTTCATACTCTTAAGGATCTCATGAAGGAATTAACTAATTTTCACACATGCTTATATTGTTAGAGAATTCCTCAAAGGCCTTCAATTATGCGTGTAAGGTATCTATTTAAAAGAGTTTCCCCTACACCTTTTTGGACATGAACACTTACATTATATTACATACATTAAGGACAATATATACACATATCTATCTCTAGAATTTTGCAAGTTTAGAACAACCACATAAGGCTACGTCAATACTCAAGATCTAAAACCATGGCCTCTTTTACATTCTCACTATTAAATCAATTATGGGGCTTGATCAAGGTGCAAGGGGGAAGTTAGTAATGTTCCACACCCTAGATTACCAAGTTTCATCATTCTTCATAAAAAAAAAAAGCATTTTCCTTTCTTTAAATAGTGACATGCATAAATTTATTACAAAAACTGAAAGCTTAATTTATTAGAGGTCAAGGCCGCCCTTTCTAGATCAAGTGTTGCATAGAGATTCAAGGTTGTACAAATAATAGGATTCAATAAATTTTGATATTTTTTAGTTCAAATTTCACCATTTCATTTAAAATTAATCCAATTTTATATGATTTAGAGCTATGATTCAAAATTTATTATAAAAGGTAGACAACTAAATATTGAGGGTGGGTGTTGCTCAAAATATTGAAGGTCACATTTTGAGGTTCAAGGCCACATTCAAAAATATTATGACAAAAATTATGACCTTAATTTAGATCTTTATATATTTCTAGATCTCGCAATACATATTTACCTCGCCATCTATTTTCATTTCTAATCTTAAAATGTCAATATTTGTACACTACCATAATCCAATTACTCTCCTTCCTTTCATCCTCAAAATATACATTTACTTTAATCACTTCACTAATATTTCAATTATATATCTAAATATGTTATTTTGTTTATCTAAATTAATTTATAAATTGCTTAATTATTGCAGCTAACCAACCTTAGATATTTTGAAAAGGTTGTCAATAACATATAAAAAATGAACCATAGATACATGCTATTCTATTAATTTTTGGACACAAGTAATATTTTACTTAGGACTTGGAAAACTTGGTATATGGATCATTTTATTTTAAGACAGAGAAGAATTGGTTATAGTTTTTGTTATCTTCACCTAAATCAAAAGTTTGATTCTAGTATCTACTACCACCATTATTTCATCTAACTGTTTCGTCTCATCATTGGTTGTAGATTTTAGTCAGAACCCACTATAAACCTGCCTCCTCTCAATAAATTTCAACTAGATTAGAAGAGCACTGAAATACAGGATTCAAACCATCGACCTCTATTCGACAAACATTCAGTTGGTGCCGGTCAGACAACTGACTATGCCCTAAGAAATTTCAAAGTATTAGCAGCAATAAGCATCCGGATCAGCTTGGATTACAATAACAAATTACGATATTCAGTATAAAACTAACGATTTCCATCCGAGTGCATAAATGCGGCCATTACAAGCTACACTATTCTCCAATTATGGGTTTTGTATCCAAATTGGACAAACACCTGCACCCCTAAGTCTAAAAGGCAAGTTGAATCCCTAACAAGAACAACATTAAGATATCAACAAGCAGGTTAAAGCAGAGAAAACATACCACACAGAGATTCATCTTATAGACACTGCCACAGTCAGAAAACTAGCATTATAAGGCTGATGTTTGACCTAGTTGTGTAGAGTCTGTTCTGTGTAGAGGCATGGAAATGGAAGCATCTGTCCTGTCACTGAAATATGGAGGAGACTTCCAAGCACTGCTGGGTCCACTCATCTCCAAATAAAACAGATCATCAAAAACTGGTATTGGAGATTCTTCTTCAATTATTTGTAAAACTTGTCTCATGTAAAGCCTGCCTTCTGGCTGAGGATTAGAACATAGCAGTCCCAGTTTAAGTACTCTCTCCATCTCAGCTTCAACATATTGCCCACAAAGATTCGGGTCGGCTGCATCCATGAGAGTGCCTGTGGCATGCAGCTCTCTCACCCAGTCCACCATAACTATTTGAGCAGGCTGAAGAGAGGGATCAACAGGTCTCCTTCCGCATGCAACCTCCAACATAAAGATACCAAAGCTGAAAACATCTGTGGCTGGGCTGGCCTTTCCTGTGTGTATGAGCTCTGGTGCGATGTACCCCAGCGCAGAACCCACTATAAACCTGCCTCCTCTCAATAAATTTCAACTAGATTAGAAGAGCACTGAAATACAGGATTCAAACCATCGACTTCTATTCGACAAACATTCAGTTGGTGCCGGTCAGACAACTGACTATGCCCTAAGAAATTTCAAAGTATTAGCAGCAATAAGCATCCGGATCAGCTTGGATTACAATAACAAATTACGATATTCAGTATAAAACTAACGATTTCCATCGGAGTGCATAAATGCTGCCATTACAAGCTATACTAGTCTCCAATTATGGGTTTTGTATCAAATTGGACAAACACCTGCACCCTAAGTCTAAAAGGCAAGTTGAATCCCTAACAAGAACAACATTAAGATATCAACAAGCAGGTTAAAGCAGAGAAAACATACCACACAAAGATTCATCTTATAGACACTGCCACAGTCAGAAAACTAGCATTATAAGGCTGATGTTTGACCTAGTTGTGTAGAGTCTGTTCTGTGTAGAGGCATGGAAATGGAAGCATCTGTCCTGTCACTGAAATATGGAGGAGACTTCCAAGCACTGCTGGGTCCACTCATCTCCAAATAAAACAGATCATCAAAAACTGGTATTGGAGATTCTTCTTCAATTATTTGTAAAACTTGTCTCATGTAAAGCCTGCCTTCTGGCTGAGGATTAGAACATAGCAGTCCCAGTTTAAGTACTCTCTCCATCTCAGCTTCAACATATTGCCCACAAAGATTCGGGTCGGCTGCATCCATGAGAGTGCCTGTGGCATGCAGCTCTCTCACCCAGTCCACCATAACTATTTGAGCAGGCTGAAGAGAGGGATCAACAGGTCTCCTTCCGCATGCAACCTCCAACATAAAGATACCAAAGCTGAAAACATCTGTGGCTGGGCTGGCCTTTCCTGTGTGTATGAGCTCTGGTGCGATGTACCCCAGCGTTCCAACCACTCGAGTGGTCTGCGACTTTTCGTTATGCTCGTACAGACGGGCAAGCCCGAAATCCCCTAGCTTTCCATTCAGCTCCGAGTCCAGCAAAACGTTGCTGGACTTGATGTCTCTGTGCACTACACGTTTCTCCCACTCTTCATGAAGATACAGCAGCCCCGCAGCAACATCTCTGAGGACTCTGTACCTTTGAGCCCACCCTAGCACCATCTGTGGGTTTCCAAATATCATCTTGTCCAGGCTCCCATTTGGCATGTAGTCATAAACTATTAATAGCTTTTTGCCCAGCCTGCAGAACCCTCTGATCTGCACAAGATTTCGATGTTGAAGGCGACCAAGACTGGAGATCTCTGCTATGAATTCTTTCACTCCATCATAGGTTTCTCTAAGAATACATTTCACCGCTACTTGGAGGCCATTTGTGGGAAGTACTCCTTTGTAGACCCTACCGAACCCTCCCGAGCCCAAAAGTTCTTCGTCTCCGAAGCCCTTCGTTGCAATATGTAAGTCTTTGTAGCTAAACCTGTGAGGCCAATATTCCTTCTCCCATTCTTCGATGATATCTCTGTTCTGGTTTCTCTTCAAGCGAACAAGTGCTGCTACCACAACTACCAGGAGGAGGACAACGCAAGCTGTGCTTATGCCTGCTATAAGTGTAGAATTTGAGTTCTTCAAATTTCTCTGTCCAAAGGATGGAAGATTAGATGTATTCAGGAACGGGGCGTCTCCGTTTGTTGTAAAGCTCCAGGCGAGGATATAACACTCATCAGAAATGGTTCCCGTAGCAGTTGAGAAACCAACGTACATTTCTTCTTCAAAAATGTTGGACAGAGACATATTTTGCATGTGTATCAGTGGCTTTTCTGGGCGTTTTAAGCCAGCCTCTGTAATGGTGACGCTGAGCTCGTTTAGAAGATGGTCATAATCAATCCAACCTTGAATATTCTGTCCTTTATTGAGATTCACATTTCGGAATTGGCTGTTACCAATCCAGTATCCCGCAGGCGTAGAGTTTACAGATCTGAGGTCGTTGAGATCCACGCCAACGTGATTGCCGTTGATGTCTTTAAATTCCTCGTTCTTAATTGTGTCGAACTCGACTGCAAACAGATGATTAGAGGCATCTCCCAAGCTTGAAAGATCGCTCAGCAAGCCAAGGTACTCGGCTTTTAAAAATCCCTCTGGAGATCTGTGGGGCGTCATTATAAACGCCAGTCCATGACCGCTTACTGAATCTGAAGAAGGAACAACGCTAAACACAAAAGTTGTGCTGAAAGACAGAGCAGAATTCGGAGTCCCAGGATTTTTCATACGCACAATTTGTCGGTAAAAGGCACGGCCGATACTGAATTGGGATTGATGATTAAGAGAGACGGCGTTGGACTGCACTGACGCATCGCCAAACAATTCAAGAGTCGATGCATTGAATTGGTTGAAGTGAAAACTAAAATGGCCTTGTGCAATAAGCAGGGGAGGGAGGAGGAAAAGTATAAGAACCACACTCGTGCCTACCATTGTCGATCTCCAGCTCGACTTCGATTATCTGTTGCAACTCCAAACGGATAACCAAAATAAATCAACCAAGAAGTTGAAACAGTCTTGGCTATAGAAACCCAAATTGAGGTAGTAATACACTCAAGAAAAGAAAAGTTTCATTTAGTAAATCCAGTTTACAAAATGGTACAGATTTACCTCTTTGTGTGTTGTAAAATTTCCATGGTTTTAGTGTATTTTCCCTTCTCATACCTCTAATACAGTAATTAGAATATCAAAAGCTCTGTTGTTATTCGAATACCCAAAGCTATATAATTGACCAAGTATAAAATTTTAGCTTGCTTGATACGTAACAACAAAGAACATTTAGTACAAGCCATGGCCGAGTAGAAAAGGAAATTAAAATTAAAAAAAAAGAAAGAAAATCATGTATTGTAGTGTTCGCACATTTATAGGGAAACCAATGATGTCAACCCACCTGCGGTCGGTGGGTCCTTCGAACGAGTCTTGGTCAGTGGCGAGCAAATCGTCTATGTAGCATAAAAAACAGTCATTTGATCGTATTTATTAATTAATTAAAAATAAAAATACAGTGCTATCTTTATTTTTAATTAATTAATAAATACGTCAAATGACCGTTTTATATGTTGCATAGACATTGCCCGTGGCAAGAGTGTATGGGCATTTAGGTTCAAATAACGAGGTAATGTAAGGTCTTTATTTTTTATTTAAATAAGATGATGATATTAATGTTTAGGAAGGGTTAAAAGTATTTTTACAATGTGAAACAAGTGACGCAAGCGTCGAGTTCCTGCCGAGAGGTAAAAAGCATCAAGGTAGGTGTTAGTAGACATCCATGCATATGTGAATGTATGAAAACATTTGCATTGATAGACATGTTTTATGGTGTTATTTAAAAAACAATAATGTATTATTATTTTGTTTCAATTATTAAATGCAAATTATTGAAACATTTGTAACCATGTTAGAGCCATCTATGTATACATTTATCCTTGGAATGCATGTATATGCGATTTGTGTATGCAAGTATCTATGTATAGATTGCATTAGACGTCAAAATGCATATATGCATTGAAGGGCACATGTCTCCATGTATGTATGTATATATGGTCAAGTTAAATACATGTACAACATGTATATATGGAAACATATTTCCATCCATGCACGATATCCATAGACGTAATGCATCAATGCATATGATCTGCAAATGCAAATGTGCATGCATGTATACATACATCCATGCATGTATAGAAACATACATACTATGCATGGATGTGTATAGACATAGATACATGCACAGAGAGATACATATACACATATATGGGTATATGCATAGATGCATATGCATAGACATATCCAGCCATATATGCATGTAGACATAGAGATATCCATTATTGCATCGATACAGAGATACACAGTTTAACACATACATATTTACATGGATTGATGAGAACATGTATACATGGATCGATGTAAAGAGATATACTTAGAAGTATATGTATCTAAATGCATTGATGCATATAGGAATACACAAGTACATGTACGCATGGATGAATGTATACATAGATACATGGGTGTATGAATACATAAATGGATCGAGCATAGCTAGAAATGTTTGAAACAATTTGCATTTTAAACATATACGAATAACATTTATAATTGAAACAAAATAACAAAACATAATTGTTTTTTAAAACAAGATTATAAAGGATAGTTGTTGATGCATGTGTATACATAGATACATGTATAGATTTATGCAAGCTGATAATACATTTTAGCCTTTAGGAAATTGTCATGTGTGCTTTTAGGAATCTGTATAAAACATGATTTACAAAAGACATTTTTGGAAAAGAACTCTTGAATACAATTTTATGTTATGATATTTATCTTCGAAGCCCTCAGTGTTTGATTGCATAACCCTGATATTTTCTTCATATGTTTCTTTGTTTGGTATGGTGTGAATCTTGTTATGATGGATGAAGGTATGTTTGAGCTATAGATAGATAAAGATATATGAGATGAAAGAACATGAATGACCTACGTGAGTGCAACAAAGAGAGGAAATTGACAGAATGATGAGATGCAAGTAAGGGATATGAATGGCTTATGAAAAGTATTTGATATGGGAGGCAAGGATATGGAAGGCTAGGTATGAAAAGGAATGGAATGCAAATGGTGTGAATTTATGATTTTTGAGCTGTATGCAGAAAATTAAATGCAAGATATAAAAATATGAATGAGCTAGGTGGATTGAAAGAACAAAGGAATGCAATGTATTGATGTGATGCATGGAAAGCATATAAAAGGATTTTCAAATGTATTTGATATTGGAAGGAAGGATGTGGAAGCGTGGAAATGGAACTAAATGGAATAGAAAGGTCATGAAGTGATCATTTGTCTCATTATAGGGTGCAACAATTTGCAGCTTCTTATTGGTTATGCTTTTCGAAATCATCATAGGGCTGATTGTCTCGATACATATATAGAAGAAAAACTCATGTGCCATTTCTCACTCTCCTTCGCACACAAGAAGGTGTTGAGATCCTTGAGCTTCCTCGAAATGTGACAAGAGAGGAATAGCTATAAAAATATAATGATATTGGAGGATACTAGAGTGAAGATATAAGACAAAGCAGAAGTTGACATGCATATAGTATGAAAACAATAAATACAGTAGATCAAGTCTACGAGAAAATGCAAATGTTGATGCATTTGAGAATGATAAATACATGGATACATAAAAACATATAGCCATACATAGATATATGCATGGATGCATCAACAGATACATGTATAGATAGAAACATAACTGCATGGATAGATAGACACATAAATGCATGTATACATGGATGCATTTACAAGTGGATACAGAAAGACACGCGTATGTTGCACAAAAGAATGCATTCAAATACACATGCATGTATGCATGATGACATATATGCATATATGCATGTATGGAAAATATGCATCCATGTATTTTAACAAATTACTTTTTATTTGCATAGTCTAAATTTTTGAAAGCTATTTTTTATATTGGAAAATTAGCATTTATCTGTCTTTCTATTTGTCAGAGTAGCTTTATAAATCATTTTTTGATTAAAAAATCTAGGAAAATGCGAACGCATAGATTGATCAAATAAATTTAAGCAAAGGCATAGTTTATAAAACTGGTGTGCAGAGGTACGTAATCCATGAATGCAAATTAAATGCATTAAAATATCAGGAAAATGTGAACGCATAGATTGATTACATATATTGAAGGAAAAGCATTAAATTGCATCTAGCTGCAGGTGGAGGTGCTGGAATGGCTTGGTGGTCAGGTGTGGCCAGTTTACTTTGGTCATTTAATATAGATTTAAGCCACTTGCAATGCATCGCTATTGCTTTGTGTATGTTGTTTTTGGTGTTGCACGTTTGTGTTCCAAGGAAGAGTTTTTTTGAGGTGAGAAGTAGTTATTTTTCACAATTTTTTTCCATACAACTGTAAATGCATGTACAAATGTATATACGCATGAGGTACATGCACACATGTATACATGGATGCGTAGACACATATATTGCATATATGGGTGTGCAGATGTAGAAATATGCATATATGCATTTGCAGATGGGTGGACAAAAATACACAAACATGAGTGCATACATCCAAACATACATATATACATGTATGCATGCATGGTATCCATGCATGGTATTCATAGATGCATATATGCATGTATCCATGCATACATGTATCCATAGATACATCCATACATATATAGGTAGATGCATGCACACATAGTGACATATATGCATAAATCAATATACGCATGGTTGCATCTATGGATACATAGATACATAATGACATGTACAAAAAGAGGCATGGACATATGCATGGTGGAAGCATATAATATTGAAATGTTTCTAGCAAATTTTAATCAATGAGTATTTAGTCTGGACACGTTGACATTCGCATGTTAACTTTGTCATTTTAATACAGTTTTGAGTTCTCATTTATCCTTGTATCATCTCATATGTAATTAATTAGGTAGTTGTTAATTAGTCTTTAAATACATAACAATAAAAAGAAAGAAATAATTATAACTATCCTTGTGTACATTTCACCTATTAATCAAAGCCAATCAACAAAGTAGCAGTAGAAAACCATGTGCATGTTAATATGTTAGACAACATGTATTTGTGCATAGGTGTATAAGGATGCCATGAGTTATGATTTCCACTTGCATGTAGTTGGACTAAACAATTAATGATAAGTGGTAGATAATGGAATGAAATAAAGTTAGTCAAATGGAAATAAAAATACCCCATCGAGTTGGAAAATGAATATTTATGTGTGTTTTACATGATACCAGGATTGCAGCAAGAGACTTCTTTGAAGCTCAAATGTCACAGTATATGTGGTGTATCAACTAATAGGTCTATGTCACATTTCACCCATGTCAATTTAGTCAATTCCATATTTCTCATTTACCCTTGTATCATGTAATATCTAATTAATTAGGAGGTTGCTAATAAGTCTTTAAATACATAATAATTAAAAGAAAGAAATAATTACAAATATGCTTGTGTACATTTGACCTATTAATCAGAGTTAAATAACAAAGTTGCAGTAGAAAACCATGTGCATGTTAATATGTTAGACAACATGTATTTGTGCATGGATGTATATTTATCTTGGAAGCCCTTAGTGTTTGATTGCATAACCTTGATATTTTCTTCATATTTTTCTTTGTTTGGTACAATGTGAATCTTGTTGTGATGGATGAAGGTATGTTTGAGCTATAGATAGATAAAGATATGTGAGATTTACAAACATAAATGAGTTGCATGAGAAAGAGAGGAATATGACAAATTGATTAGATGCAAGTAAGGGATATGGACGGCTGGATATGAAAATGAATGGAATGGAAATGTTATGAATTTAACATTTTTGAGTTGTACACAGAAAATTAAATGCAAGATATATAAATATGAATGAGCGAGGTGGATGAAAAGAAAAAAGGAATGCAATGCATTGATATGATGTAAGGAAAGCATATAAATTGATTATGAAATGTATTTGAAATGGAAAGAAAAGATGTCGAAGGCTGGAAATGGAAATGAATGGAATAGAAAGGCTATGAAGTGATCATTTCTTTCATCATAGGGTGGAACAATTAGCAGTTTGTTATTGGTTATGCTTTATTAAATCATCATAGGGCTGATTGTCTTGATACGTACATAGAACATAAACTTAAGCCCCATTCCTCGCTCTCCTTCGTACACAAGAAGGTGTCGAGATCCTTGAGCTTCCTTGAAATGTGGCGAGAAAAGAAAAGATGTAAAAATATAGCAATATTGAAGGATACAAGAGACAAGAAAGAAGACAAAGTACAAGTTGTCATGCATGCAGTGTGAAAATGATAAATATGGAAAATCATGAAATTGAAAAAATGCAAATGTTGATGCGTATGAAAAGCACTCAATGATGGAGATGATAAGGACTTGTACGTCTTAGGATCTTTGGAGTTTAGATTGCATAGGCAACATGTGCTTTACAGCCATATAGTTAGAGAAATATGATCACTTTGTGCATATTGTTATTTAATAATGCAAGTTGATGTTTCAAAAGTAATTTTTTTTATTGGCAAATTGGCATTTATCTATTTTCTTGTTTGTGTTTCAAATTCAATGCATTAAATTGCATTTGGCTTTATGATTTAATATAGATTTAAGTGACTTGCAATGCATTGTGATTAATATGTGCATGCCATTTATGTATTCTGCATAAACGTGCTACTGCAGGAGATGTTGTTGCTGCAGAGTTCAGACCCAGAAACGAGTTACTTGATACATGCACATATACATACATGGGTGCACAGAGCCATTGTGGTAAAAATAGATGGATAAATACATGTATCCATGGATACATGTATCAATAGATACATTGACACATAAATAGATACATGTGTGTATACATATACTCATAGAAGCATATATACATATATGCGTGGAAGCATCTATAGAAACATATATACATAGATACATAGTTGCATGGATAGATAGAAACATGTATAGTTGGATACATAAATGCATAAATATGCATTAATGGAAGTTTGCATGCACTGCATATAAAATTGCATAGATACATATATGCATGCATGCATGTATACATAGATGCATGTATGGTAGCACACATGGATGCATGTATATATGTATCTATGGATAGCATGCATGGATGCATGTAAATAGAAGAATTTTGTCAAATGTTGTAGTTATTGTCCTCATAGGCACAAATGCAATATATGGAAGCATATTAAAGGCAAGAGAGCTGTTTGGAAAAAGTCCCTGAAGAAATGTGGTTCCATGAAATGTGGTTTGATAGGCGTTATGTAGAAACCCTATTGTATATTTTGCTCAGTGCATGTGAGTCCTGTAAAGATTACATATCTTCAATTGCTGCAAAGCTGTCCCATAGTGGGAGCTTTAGAACCAATGTGCTGTTAACCTATGCCATAATGAGAAGTTTGGAACAATGTGTGGACAATGTGTTGAAAAGGCTTTAGAAACTGTTGAGCAAATGCAATTTTGAGAAGTAAACCCAAACTCTGCAATTGCTTGGAGCTTTTTCACTATCATTAAAGCATAAAGGATAAAGGAATTTTGTCAAATGTCATAGTTATTGTCCTCATAGGCACACATGCAAAGTATGGAAGCATACACAAGGCAACTGAATTGTTTGACAAAACTTCTCAAACAAATGTGGTTCCATGGAACGCAATGAGTATTCAGTATAGACACCTTGGCCCTGGCATGCTAACTTTGTTAGCTAGTGCAATTTGACATGTAATGGATGCAAGAAACATATATGCATTGTTTTGTGGGAAAGATATGGCCACAGTATTCTAATAGCTTCATAGTACATACCATTTATTGCATAACAACATCAAGGAAGAAGCATCCAGGTCTATCAAAAAGAAAGTAACATGAGAAAACAATTATTGAAGCCATAACATGAACAATAGAACTATTCAACAATGAACTCAATGTCTGTAATATTTATGCAAAAACTGCAACTACCATAGATGAAATAATATGAATAAAAATTTAGTTTATGCTTTTCTTGAAATGCAATAAAAAGAACTGTTATAAAGGCATAACATAAGGTTTTGTAACATGTTTTCATTCTTGCTCCTAATTTTTATGGATATGAATGCTTCATAAAGCTGATTGCAATAGTAACGTGTCTTTGAAAATGGAACAAGAGACACCATAAATCAGTAGTTTCAAGTCTTGGTATATATGTTTCTTAATAGATATAAGCCAGGGTTAAATTTATGAAAACAACTGTTATTAATGCTATGAGAACCAATTACTATTTCTAAATGCAATACCCATAGAATAGAATATATCGCTACAAGGCTAGAGTGGCACATCCATAATTGCATAGAGACGTGTATACATAATTGCATATACAGATACGTAGGAGCATAGATGAATACATGCGTACATGAATACATGCATATGTACATGTACACATATAAAAATATATACATGTAAATGTGCATATATGCAACATTTTGATAGCAATAAAGACAACAAAAAAAAACTTTATCAATATTTGACACTGATATAGATAACTGGAAGAAACTTTCAATTAACTTTTACATGGTAATCAGTGATACATGAATATACTTTATACATTATTATGCATTATGGATAAGTGACTATAAAGTACGATGCATAATAGCAGTGTGAAACCATTGTTGCATTTACAATGTAAAATGGAAAAAGATAGAGAAAAATAACTATTTATGGCCTCAAGCAACTTGTTTATGGGTCTGGATTGTGCAACCATAACAATTTCTACTTAGTCTTCGTAAACTCTCTCCTAGAATAGTGGCAAAAAAGAGTTGTAGCTGAATGTATGAGACTTAAGGGTATTTGAAGAGGTTGTTGAGCAAGAGGTGAATAGATAAAAGAAAGTGAGATGAAAATGTTATTTTGAAACATACAAATCTGTTGTCTGCAAATGTGATTTAATGCACAAAGTATGATGCCTATTTTGGAAACATGAGAAACAAAGAAAGCAAACGTGGAAAAAGCTAGAAAGCACAAAATGCAAAACAAAGCATTTAAACTTTATAGTTCGAATAGCATTATGCATAGAGGGGAAATAGTTACAGCGTCCAGAACCAAAAACGAGTTACTTGAGGCGATAAATAGTTATTTTTCTTAGTTTTCTTTCAGTTTAGACATTTAAAGTACACAGTGAGATTGGCAGCATGAGCAAACAAATTGTAATTAAGGTCATTTCGCATGCAAACAAACGTATGTGAAAATATTGTTTCATATTTGTGAGTAATGTACTACATCATTCACTGTACTCATGTGCCATGTCAGCTTTTGAAATTAACTTTCTGGTTTTTTTTGCAATGCAGTAAGAATAATCCTATCATCACTTGTACAGTGCATAAGAACTTGCCACACATATAATCAGTCTTCTGAACAAAATTGGCTTAAATGCATATAGGTGGAAACCAATTGACCTAAAACAAAGACTTATGACTCTAAAAGCTATTTGAAACTACAAACAGAGTTTGAAAGTTGCATTCTAACAGTTGATTCCATTCTATGGATATTGTATACAGGAAGTATAATTAGTTAACATATAAGAAAAATTTGTTCTATTTTCGAAGACAAATTACTATTGCAATTGTGGAAAATGCATCTATCTCTTTTTCTATATGTGTTATCAGCCTTATAAATCATTTGTGTTCACATAAATTAGGAATATAAGATGACAAAATGAAAACATGAAATAGAACTTTAGAACTTTATGCAATGATTAAATAGAAGAATTTCAATTGCATTTCAAGAAAAGCATAAAGGTAATTTGGAAAACTGACCTTGCAATTTGCTGTTGAATGATTAAGTAGACTTGCAGCGATGTGGGAATTTAGGCTGGTATCACAGTCACCAATATTTTTCCCTGGTACAATGACAAAATTGAGACATGAGCATAGTGAAAAAACATATACTATTACATCTAAAAACATGGGAAATTTTTCCAGATGCACACATTTGCAAAATTTTGCATTGCATTTCAAAAAAAAAAGGAGAAGGTTAATATGGTAACCTCACGCAGCAATTTGTCCTTGAATGTTTAAATAGACTTGAAACTACGAAGCCCTGTTACAAGGACAATCTAGAAAAATGAGTACAGTGAGTGACATATACTATCTTATTCATAAAGACAAAACAATATTCTTATGTAGATTTATTCCGAGGGAAAAGAACATAAATAAGAACTTTTGTTGCTTATAATGGAGATTGCATTGTATAATTTAAAAATACTTATTGCTATTTGTGTAGCTTATAATGAAGAACATATTTTGCATATCTATGCATTAGTGTAATCATGTTTTTGTAATGGTCGCATAAGCTCTATAAGAGCAATGAATCAAATAGATGCTATATTTGCCTAAGGGTCTGAAGAAGTGTAAATAGCACATGGCAACCTATCAATACCAAGGCCAAAAACAACATAGACATGGTCTAGGACTGTTAGTGCGCTTTCAGTTCCAATCTGTAAATTGCATTTGCTTGACAGTCTCTAAAGCCCTTTCAACACATTGTCCACACATTGTTCCAAACCTCTCATTATGGCCTGCGTTGACAATGCATTGGTTCTAAAGCTCTGTCTATGGGACGACTCTATAGTAATCAAAGATATGCAATCTTTATAGGACTGACATGCACGAAGGACAATGGACATACGGGTTTCTACATACTGCCTATCGGACAATACTTAAACCGATTTAAAATACAAATTTACAATCAAACTATACAAATGCGTTAAAGCACTATGAAACCCAACTTGCATTTCCACTATTAAATGAAAGAAAATAGAAAAAACTAACTTCTCATCACCTCAAGCAACTCGTTTCTCGGCCTCCAGTCTACAACTACAACTACAAGATCTCCTGCTCAACCACAAAGTAAAGCACTATGAAATAAAACTTCCTTATGCAATTAAATGGCCTGAAACTGGAAAAAATAACAAATTATCACCTCAAGTAACTCGTTTCTGGGTCTAGACTCTGCAACTACATCTCCTACTTAGCAACTACAAACTCTTCCTTAGAACACGGGCCTGCAGAACACAAAAACAACATTCACAAAGCAATAACAATGCATAGCAAGTGGCTTAACTCTATATTAAATGACCAAAGTACCCTGGCCACGCATGGCCACCAAGCCATTCCAACGCCTTCACCTCGAGCTAGATGTCGTTTAATGCATTTAATTTGCATTCATGGATTGCATACATCTACCCACCAGTTTTATAAACTATGCCTTTGCTTCAATCTATTTAATCAATCTATGCATTCACATTTTCTTGATATTTTAATGCATTTAATTTGCACTCATGGATTGCGTACCTCTAGCCGCTAGCTTTATAAACTATGCCTTTGCTTAAATTTATCTAATCAATTTATGCATTCGCATTTTCCTGAATTTTTAAAACGAAAATGATTTATAAACCTACTCGGACGAATAGCAAAATAGATAAATGCTAATTTTCCAATATAAAAATAGCTCTCCAAATTCAAACTATACAAAAAAATAAGTAATATGTTAAATGCGAAAGGTGATTGGTGCTGCGGTTAAAAGTATTCAGACGATGCATAAGTAATCCACTGCCTTGGTGGTAGGAACTAATAATATTCAATAAAAAAAATAAGAAACAAATTTTGAAAATATGACATGTTAATGTTTAGGAGTAAATGCTAATTAATAAACCATTTAATTTGTAATAAGGGAATGGAAAACAATACAAGGAAAAATATAATCGATATTTTGATAAATATCTATAATATTTATTATATAACTTTTCTGCATAATTGGTGCATGTATCCATGCAATATGGCGTACACTAGTGTTTTTTTATGAAAGCTTATTAAATAAATTATGAAAACCTTGTGGAAATATTTTTCCTTATTTTGAAATCACAAGAGGATGGGAAATAATATTTTTTTAACTTGGGCGGTGCCTTCTCTTTAAAAATGAAATAAAACAAGTAAGACATAAGTTTTAACACAAATGTGCCACACATACACTGAAGAAAAAATTAAAATAAAAAATAAAAACCAGACCAAATAGAAAAAAATACTTAGTTGAGTGAAATTATCAAGTAAACTCTTCCACATTATCTTGAATAATTGTCCGCAGATGAGCAGATAAAGTCACACATTTAGCAAAAGCATTGGCACAGGGTAGGAAAACAAATACACAATCCTCTCCAGCGTACAATGCAACTATTTTGAGATCTCATTCATAGTTAAGTGGAGACATGGGCGTACAAATACTGATAAAGAAGCAGCCATCATTAAAATTGGGTTGTGAGTAAATGAAGAAGGGTACAGCTATGGTCCACAAACATATATTGGAGTTTTTTGGTAACTATCAAGTGATTATCTCAGCAGCAGATTTAATGTACAAATTCTAAAATTGTAGTTCTGTTTTATTAGGGTCTCATTCGATCTCACATCAATTTTAATATGCCAAATTCTGAAAAATCCTCAAATTGCAAGCCCTCTAAAGGCTGTTTGTAGTCAAATGATGTACCAATTTGGCCATAATGCTAATATGATAACTCTAGCCTCCAACGTCCTAATTTGCAGATTGGCATATTTGACCTTTCAGACCACAAAATATTGTAAGGCTAATTTATGAATTGCAAGCCAAATTGAATGAATTGACGCTGAAATTCAAGCCTTGAACATAAATAGAATTGTGCAGTCTAAATAATTAAGGTTTGTTATATTAATATTTGTAACTTTGGTAAAGCACTGTGCTTTTTCATTTTTGTCACAGTAGAAGTTGGTTTAGCACCACACTTCTTGTATTTTCATGCGCTAGTGGAAAATTATAGTGCAATTCTAATGTTTTAGCTTTTCTTTTATTTTTTCCTTCTATTTTCCCAGGTCTTCATTGGTGGAAACGTTTTTTATCTAAGAGGATTTTAATTATCATATTGTTAAAATAAATCTAAAACATTGCCCAATCACATACCATGAGAAAAGCAAAAATCTAATGTTTTTGCTTTCATTTGTAAAAGTAAATGAAAATAGAGTATCTGATTCCAAAGTGAGCTTTTTGAATGGGCAAACATGGCATTCTGGTTAGACGGCACATATTTCTTAGATGAGTTGCAAGCTTTTTAAGAGACCGTGATGAAGGCATGTTTACAAACACATTTGTAGACACATGGTCAAGGATTTCATGCGTAATGGACCTATGTGGCGGTTTCTGATGACAATTTGGTAGACAGCATAAAATGGGACAGCTGCTGAATTTTTCCATCTTTTAATCATGTGGGTGTTATAGGCATTCACTAGTTATGTGTGCAAGCCATTTTTGCTTTTGTAGCGAGGAAATTTTGCTAGCAATACAACACATCCACAAGAAGATGAGCAATTATTTTTAATCCATTCAATTGCCTAACCACCTCTATGGTTATGTTTAGCACGAGAACCTGAGCCTACTTTTGAATTGAATAAATGAAGATGCTACACTGGTCTTGCACCAAATCTGCACACTTGTTTAAACATCGCCTATATTACATTGTTAGCACATCACTTGGAAGGTAGTTGAGGTTCGTCACCTTTCAGTGGTGTATTGTACATCCAATGAAAGACAGGTAGTGGATTTTTGTTCAGGCAAAGATGTAAATGGTAAGAGCCGCCCTGATGATTTGAATTATACACAATTATTTATGTTCATTGCTAGATTGGAAATACATTGATAGATGTCCGTGTTCTATTCCAAGGCTGGTGTTTTGGCCAAGACATTGTGGAAGTGCTCTAGTAGACATCTATGCAAAATGCAGGAGCATAAACAAGGCATTGAACTGTTTGATGGAAAGTCTCAACGCAACGTGGTCCCATTGTATGCCAAGATTGTAGGATATGCACAAAATCAACTTTCTAAAAGGCTTAACAAGCTCTTGAGCAAATGCAATTGGAAGATCTTAAGCCAAATTCAACAACTGTCCACAGCATCCTGCCTGCCAGTGCCAAAATGGGGGCTTTGGAATAGGATATGGGCATCTATCAAAAGAAAAGGAGGGCGTATTTTTGTCAAATTTTATAGTTGCAACTATCGTGATAGGCATTTATGCAATATGTGGAAGCATAGAGTGGGCACATGAAGTTTGACAGCATGTGTCAATCAAATTTGTGTATTTGCATTGCGATAGTTATAGAAGCCGATGATAAATTTTCAATTTTTTTTGGCTTTACTGTGCTCCTCAACAGTATTCAGCCAGTGCTTTTCGGCAAAGAAATTCCCCCTTCTAGAATCCAATGCGAGTAAACCTAATATTGTAGAATCCAATGCGAGTGGCATGGATATTGGTAGCAACCCATATTTTTAGGGCCATGAATTGGTCCCCATTGTGCTGGTTCATGGTGTTTTTGGGTTTGGGAAAGGGGTACGATATGTCCCTATTTATATATTCTTATTATGCTTTAGTGCATTTTCTTTCTACGTATTCTTTTTCCCGGTAGGGTTTATTTGTATTGATTTTGGGGGTGTTTGCAGAGACTAGGTGGAATGCCCTATTGGGCAGGGCTGAGAAAAAGGATGACCGTGGCATGTAACTTAGTCTCTTGGTTTGGCCCTCGCTATGGATAGAATAAACAAGTAAAATGACAAAAGATGTGTTTGTATCACATGAGAACTGAATGTTGCCGAATGCTTCAGAATTCCAATTTGCTAGCCCCTCGCCTGCCCTGCCCTTAGAAGACAAGTAAGGGAAGATTCTCCAATACTGCTCTCGGAGACCGGGGAGCCCTTGGAGGTTTACCCAGGTAGAGGCGTTCAGATTTCTGGTTTTCCGGTCACTATTAAGCAGAGACCGGGCCGTCTTCACCCGTCAATTCGTGCCCTAGTTGCGGGGGACCGAGCAATTTATTCGACCCAGCTGTTAGACGAGCAGGTTAAATCTTCTGTGCCGGTTTTGGAAAATATATCCCATGGCCAAATACAGACCTTCTCAACGATGCGCGAAGGAGAACAAAAGATTGTCGGTTCGAGTTCTTAAGGCTCCTCGGGCGGATGATTGAAGTCAAGGGTGCGTTTAGGCGGTTTAAAGTGTCGGGGCAGAATGTGGAGCAATCTCCTGTCTTTCCAATGCACGCAGGTGAGCATGATTCTTGAGTTGAACATAACAAATTTGCAGGCTTTTAAACGAAAATATTGGGTGCAAGTTAAAGTTTGTTTTCAGGCATGGCGTGACGAAGGTTTCAACAGCTTTAAAGTTGTTTCTCAAATGAAATAAAACACAACAAAAACGATCCGACAACATAAAGATTCCAAAAATGAAATTCACTGAAACCTTACCTAAAAATTCTGCGCAAATTGTGTCGTGCTGTCGATAAAATACATGCAGACCTTGCCAAAGAAAAACGAAACCCTAACACTGCTCAAAAATTTCTCAGGCATGAGAAATACTGAATCCCCATGTGCGGTGCATATTAGAGGCTAAAAATGAAAATGAAACATTACGAATACCTTAAATTTTTCCCCTGCTCGTTGATGATTGGTGGAAAAGAATTTTTGCTTTATTTTTAATCAAAAATCACGGAAACCCTGGTAAAATACATAAGTAATAGTGATGCATAGCAAGTGGCTTAAATCTATATTAAATGACCAAAGTACCCTGGCCATGCGTGGCCACCAAGCCATTCCAGCGCCTTCACCTCCAGCCAGATGCCATTTAATGCATTTAATTTGCATTCATGGATTACGTACCTCTACCCGCCAGTTTTATAAACTATGCCTTTTCTTAAATTAATTTAATCAATCTATGCATTCGCATTTTCTTGATTAATTTAATGCATTTAATTTGCATTCATGGATTATGTACCTCTAGCCGAGTTTATAAACTATGCCTTTGCTTAAATTTATTTAATCAATTTATGCATTCACATTTTCTGAATTTTTAAAATGAAAATGATTTATAAAGCTACTCTGAATAGAAAAATAGATAAATGCTAATTTTCCAATATAAAAATAAGCTCTCAAATTCAAACTATACAAAAAAAAATAAGTAATATGTTAAATGCTGAAATGGTGTGATCACCTTGAGAAAAGCATTCCTTAATGTTAATGCTTTGTGAAAACTAATAAACAAAGGTAGTGTAAGTACATAATTTGAAATAAATAATTAAATATATTATATTATTTAATAGTTTATAAGTTTTATCACATTTTTATAAATTGTTTCTTATTGTTTTATTTTATAGAAAAATTAAATTTTTAATATAGAATATTTGTTTCAGATATTAATTATTTATGTTTTTCGAAAAAATAATTAATAGATTATTAATTTATTTTAATATTTTTTATGAAACTTTTATATTTATAGGTGTTTTTTAGGAAGTTTAGATCATAATAAATTTGATAAATTTATCATATATGTCTATTATAAACCAAAAAAATAAGAAAGTAAGGATGGTGTTGATGCATATTTTGACATATCAACAAGTTGGAACAAAAATGTTACCCAATCTAAAAGGTGGCTAACCCCAAGAGCCTTCAATGAGAGTTTGTTAGTCTTTGAACACTCAAATGATTCAACAAATAGGTGATTTGTGTTAGGATAGGTGGCATTAACCTTGCATTCCTATGTTATTCATGTGTTTCCATGTTCATTGGAATGTGTTCTAGGGGAAATGAGAGAAATTCATAAAATATTGACATGTTGTAATTACATTTTGAAGATGTGATTTAATTCCAATGGAAGTTACATGGAATAATGGATAAAGTATTTATCCTAGGTATCCACTTTGGGAATATGAAAAGTCATCTGTGGGGTGCCCAATTTATTGGAAGAAGAAAGGTTGTCAATTTGTGTTCCATCAAGAAGTGGAAGAGCCATCAGAGTATTCAGAAAGGAAAAAGATGGATTGGCTATGGGTTAAGTGCCCATGTTGGAGCCTTGTAAATATTATTTGATATTTTATCATGTATTTAAGTTGTCTAAGAAAGGGGCATGCGTTTTTACAAGAGGTCTTGTTATGCCTACAACACACATGCCCTATTTGGAATGGGGACCCCCCTTTTCCTTGCTTTTTCTGGGTCGCTTTTTGCCTTTGCCTCATTTTGTGCCCCCCTAATTTTGAGCTTTAAGTGGTCAGGAAAACTAAAGTCATCATTCTCTAGTTGACCAAGTTCATCACCCCAAAATTCTCTAAGTCTTTGGCTTTACCGAAGGTTCCCTTACGAGTTTCCCTTGGCCTTTCGACCTAGCATCCTCCAAGCTCTGCAAATCCACAGTTGCGGGTCTCCCTCTGCACGACATCGTTGCCCCTTCACTACACAGCCAATGGCTGACCTAGGACATCCACCCATATGGCAGGTCCCGTTGCCTACTTTGTTGTCACCCTTTGGCCGCTAATTGGCGGCGAAGCCTAGAGGTCATCTCATATTATGGGTTTCACATTTCCCTCTATTAGTTCATTGATTCCCGCTCTCCAACCACTACGCCTACTGTCATTCTCTACATTTAATGTGAGTAATTAATGGTGTTTTTCCTATAAATATGTGCCTCAACCTCTCATTTTCACACTTGTCAATTTGATTTCCAAAGAAAGAAAAAGGCGATTAAAGCCCCTACACCTGTGTAAGCTCTAGAAGGATCAAAAGCATGATCTTTGTGAAATTCCTTGTGCTTTTTTTAGAATTTATGGAACTTATTGTGGGTCCATCAAGGAAGTTTGTCAAGAAAGAGAAGGGAAAGAAGCCTACGAATACACCTAAGGGGAAAGAGGAGAAAGAGTAGATGAAGTACCAATTCCATGGGGTAGAGTGCACCTCCATGATCACTTCCACTTGGCATTCCATGTCAGACACAAATCTTGAGCATGTGGACATAGATGAATTCTAGCAGAGGGTAATGATTCAACCCAAAACTAAAAATGCACAAAAAATTAGCAAAAATGGCCTCGCCAAGGTAGCTAGATTCCCTTTTGTACTTGTTGCCCCAAAGCTAGTTATGGTCTATAAGCAATGCCACCACAACAATAGGAAGATCATTGACCATGAAAGAAGATTATTAGTAGACCTATCTGCTAATTCTATTGGTAAGACTTTCCACATCCCCACATTCGATGTCATGGAGGAAACAAAGAAGGTATATGCTGACAATATATGGAAAGCACACCCTCTAGGATGCAAGAGACTGATCAACCAACATTGGTTAAAAGAAAAGAGGGGCAGTACTGCCAAGGTACCTTAAGAACTATTCAAAAGTGAATTTTATGAGGAATACCATGAATTGGTCACCTTATTGAGCATAGTAATGGGCCTCCCTACTGTAGCTTTCTTTGAAGAATGGATGTTCTACTTCATCAAAGAAATTATCTAAGGAAAGAGAAAGTTCCACCGGGCCAAGATCATCAGTGATAACATGCATAACCAGCTTATGGATTTGAAGAAAACTTCCAAGTTCCATATGACTTCATATTTGGTGTATCTTTTGGTGGAAATTTTCTCGTATAAAGGACTCTTTATTGCAAGCAACCCAGAAGCAAAGAAAGGGGACCTCAAAGTATATGACTGTTACCCTTAGTTATAGTTCAAAAACTTCAAGAGAGAATATCAGAGGGTAAATGATGTCTTCATTGGACACATCATCAGATTCCTATGAGGAGCAATTGAAAGGAGGGTGTCCCACAGTGCGAGAGCCATCATCCAATGGTTTGGGTATCTGTTCATACAATTCCCAAATTTTACATCTATTAGAATAGAAGGGTTCTCTGACATGCCATACAAGTTTCCATTATACCCCAATGATTGCATGATCTTGCTAGAGGTTTCTTGGAAGCTACAGAATGCCCACACTCTACTAAGCAACAAGCATAGAGCTACTTCTCTATATCCCCTAACTTTTTGGAAAGTAATGTATGCCTATCCCACTACCCAATGCGTGGATTATTCAGAAAAGGAATTGGTGGAGTAAGCCTGGACCTCCACACCCATCGAGGAAGAATGGACCCTTATGGGAAATTAAACAAATGGGTTGGGAGGCAGTATGCTCATCAACCTTAGATCAAGGATTTATAGGCCAACTGTGCAGATGATAAAGAAGTGTAGATGAGGCACTACATGAGGATGATGGCCCAGTTCGTGAAGTCAATAAATATATTCCTCATGCTAGACCAAGTAGTGGAAGAGGATGACAATGTAATTGATGAGAGGTTTAATGTTGTGTCCAATTTACCACTACTGTTGATAGACTAGAACGAAGACGAGGTCAGAGACCTCGATATCTTGACACGACCTATTTAAAATAGGACAAGATAGTGGATAGATGCTCAGGTCACCCAACTCAAAATACAGGGCATTGAGTTGACCTATGGTGAGCTTGAGGATGAGATCGAAAGAAAAATAGATAGTGGAGTAGTTGTTGCCCCAACTGAGGAGGCACCCAAGTCCCCATTGGTGATGAGGTCAAAGAAAATAAAAGATGCACTTGAACTAAAGCCAAAGAACAAGGTGTACTCACAAAAGAATACATAAGGAGAATCCTCCAAGAAAGCAAAGAGAGTGGGGGCATTCATGAGTGAAATGCCCATCATAGAGGAGGAACCTCAACATGAAGGAGAAGAAGAAACCGAGTAGCCACATTTGCCACATACCACTTCCACTCCTGTTGCTACTCCTATTGTTGCCACCCCTCCACTTTCTGGCTCTCAAACATAGCTTGTCTCATTTTTTCCCACTATGGATATTTCAGTCCACCTCGCCTCCACCTCACCTCGACTTCACCTCCACCTCACCAACAACTCTGGTTATGGTGTTGGACTCCTCCTCATCCACTACATCCTCGTTATCATCTTCCTCACTTCCTCCTCCATTAACTCTCTCTACTCTAGTGCCTACAATAACCAATGTCACTATGTTGTGTCTTACTCTGTAGCATGCTTTCATGGCATATATGCAAAATATACTTTCTAAAATTCCTTGGGTAATCATGAACCCTACAGTTCAGGGTTTAATGGCTCAAATTCTTGCTAGTCTACCTCTTTCTTCGCCACCGACTGAACTACCAAAGATGGAAGCCACAATGTAGATCTCTGAGGAGATGGAGAAACATCATGCAGAATGTCAAAGGGAGGGTACAAATGATATAGTTGAAGAGCCTGAGGAATTCCATCAGGGTAAGTGCACCAAGATGGTTCCCAAAAAGGGAGCTTAAGTGGCCACTTTTTCTCTAAAATCAGGAAATACTGACCTTGGATGTGAAATTGAGGATAGCTACAATCAAATTTTTAAGATGGAACAACAACTAAGATCGAAGTGCTCTGAGTCTACTTTCTAAACTACTAATTTATTTTGAAAATGGTTGAGATTAAGGGGTTCAAAAGAGGGATGTAGACAAATTGTTGTTTTTGTCAAAAAAACATAACATAACAACTATTGTACGACCCTAGCATGGTGAACTCTTTTGTAGTGTTTCTAAAATCACCATAGTCAGAAGTTACCCAACAAGACGGGCGATTTACGGTTTTTCCTCGGATAATTTTAATGAATATTTAATTTTTTACTAATTTTCTTAAGTGGGCACTTCCTAAAAAGAATAATTTTGGCTTCATGCCTCCTGGCCGTAAAATTCTGGAGAAAGTAATGATTTTTTTTACTTATTTTTTTTAAATTTGTATAATGAATTCTAGTTTCTAAAAATGTAATTTATTTGAAATTTTGATGAATGGTTAATTTATAACTTAAAAACAACAAACACTACTTTTGACAAAAAATAGACATACAAACAAAGAAATTATGGATGAAAGGCTTAACATTGTCAGAAATTGAAAAAAATTACATCGTTGGAAAGCTAAGAGAGAACCTAACATTACCCATGTGTTCGATTTTGTCGATAATTTACCAGATGCAATCCTGACGGTGAGCATGAACCTGATTATGTGAAAAATCGTAGAATTTGCAAAAACACATAGATCTAGTCACTGTGAATGCCCTCCAAACCTTTGGGTTGGTATACCAAGGAAAATACCAAAACTAAAGCTTAGGCATTCCCAAAGAAAAATATAATGTGAGTGCATTATAATCATTATGCTATAACTTGAGCCAGCTGCTATGTTAGTTTTGACATTTTTTGCTTCTCCGGAGAACATGTCTAGCAACACATAACGTGCTCGCGCTATGTCTTCCTTTAGCTAAATTCCACTTTATTGAATTTTTGTTGATATGTTTGTATGTATATGTATACTAGTGTGTCATTTATGTATTTATGTATGCATGCTTGTATGTATGCCCATATGTATGTATGTATGATTGCAGGAGAGAGGGTGAGAAAGGGTGGAAGTGGGAGAGAGTGGGAG
>VDFB02281492.1:107935797-108020021 GCA_007258455.2 Sequoia sempervirens | reverse complement strand
TGAAGCAAGTCCCATAGTGAGATCTTAGCCACAGTAACTTGGAGTTGCTAAAAAATATCATAATCACTAGGTGTTTTAGTTGTAGGTTAAGGAGTTGAAGGGAGACTTGGTTGTTTATTCAATCTGTTCTCATAAGTATGGGCTACCACTCTATAAGAGGGAGCCATAGAAAGATCAGGAGAGTCACTATCAAATGGAACACCATTAATAGAACAAACCCTTTTAGGAGAAGGACTAGCTAGATTCAAATAAATAATAGGGCTCTTAGGCCTTTGATGAGAAGCAGAGACATAGATTATGTTCACAAACTCATCACAACTAGTGGAATAATTATTTGAAGACATATTCTCAACATCAATCCAAGGAGGATCAGATGTGGTAGGAGATTCATCATTCGCTAATGCACCATCTCTAGAAGAGAGTGCATTGGAATAAAGATGAGATTCATAATTCACAAATCCATCATCTCTAGAAGAGAGTGCATTGGAATGAATAGAAGGTAGAGTAACATTAAGGAAAGTATCAATGATTTCAGCTTCTTACAACAAAATATCCTCTGACACAAGAGGAATTTCATGAGAAGGATCAAAGATACTGAGTGACATGGGTAAACCCTAGTCACCATCACATGCATGAAATGGAATATCATTAAAGTTTTGAACAAAATTAGATACTCAACTAATAAAGAAGATATTAAATTCATTTTGGTGACAAAACTAAGAAAAAACGAGAATCTAGATTTTTATATTTTTTGAGTATTCTCTAGGTTCTAGTAATTTGCATTTTCAAAGGTCTTTAGAGTAGAATTTGAGGTCAAAACTTGCATTGGTCCTTAAAATTTTATAGTCGAAGAAATAGTATTTTAGGGATTGAACTAGTTCTCTAGGAGACCTTTCCAATGGTGCAAATAGTCCTGAATTCCAACCACCGAGTCAAAAGTTATGACCCTAACTAGTAGGGGTAAATAAATTCCTAGTTTTCCTCTTCATGTCGAGTTCACTAAAATGTAGAGAACGAGGATTCACTACTCTCGAGTTCTCTTCATTCAGAGAGCCACATGGGGTGAACTACCCTAAACTACCTTAGGAACATCAAGAGAGTTCTAGAATCAGAAAGACCAAGTCACAAAGAATTTTTGGAGAAATTGACAAGCTCTCGACCAAAGGACGACATCATGGAATACAAAAGACAGTGCAGTGTGTTGGCATCCCAGAGGCACGTTGGTGTCTCATATGAACCAGAAAGTGAGAATATCACATACAATGACAAAGTGGCTACTTGCAATCCAATTACTAAGAACTTCAAAAGTACTGGAAAATAACAAAATATGATAAAGCTGAAATAAAGTAAAATAGAAATGATAAAGAAAATAAGAGATAAAAAGGAAATCCTCACAACCATGCAAGTGATGAAGCCTCCAACTAGTAGATATCTTCAATACCTACATTTGTAAGATCTAGAGAAATTGGTGGGGTTGTATAGGGGTTTGCCTCAGTCAAACCCCTATTTTGGTGTTCCCACCTCCACAGACAGCCAAATAAATAGAGAGAAATAAACCAAAATGGACAAAGTGTGTAGTGAAAGCAAAACCCACTTCAGGAGTAGAATCCGCACCACAAAGTATGAGTGATAAAAGTAAACCCTGCTTGAGGAGCAAAACCCGTATCATGAAGTAGAGATGTAGATGATAGGGGATATGGAATCCCAAGATGCTCAAAAGAAAAAGAGAAGGGAGATAGAGTTGCAAGGTTTAAGGAAGCCAAAGAGGGAGAGAAAGGACAAAAGAGAGGGTTGTGAGAGCCAAGATAGCTGCAAAGAGTTCTGTGAGAATGTTAGAGTGCTTGAAGCTATTGTAACAAGTTGTATGGAGTTGTGCAAGCAAGATATAACAAGAGAAAGAGAGGAGGAAAAGGTAAGAGCCAAAGTTGGAGAGGAGCTAGAAAGATTTAGAGAGAAAATAAGGTGAAAAGATAACATTTAAAGAA
Source organism: Sequoia sempervirens (assembly GCA_007258455.2). Taxonomy (NCBI): domain Eukaryota; kingdom Viridiplantae; phylum Streptophyta; class Pinopsida; order Cupressales; family Cupressaceae; genus Sequoia; species Sequoia sempervirens. The sequence continues at coordinate 108,018,036 of VDFB02281492.1, read as the reverse complement.
AGAAAAGAAGCAAAAAGAAAATTCCTGGGTGGTTACAAGGAATCTTGAGCCGTTACCACCAACCAAAGGAGGTGACAAGTGGAAAACATGCTTGGAAATATCTATTTGAGCATTGAAAGATTGCAGGATGCTAGCATGATGCACAAACATCCGAGTGGTGTGCTAGTGTCTGAACGCATCACACTACAAAATGACACAAATGGGAAAATCACAAGGTTCGATGTGAAGCTGACACACAAGGGTGGCTACTAAAAAGGGGTGTTGAGCATCCTTAGAAGGGAAAAAGGTTAATGCAGGGGCTAAAATGAGCCTACTCAAGATGCTAAGGGAGTGGACACTAAAGTAGATACAAGAATGTATGTGAAATTGCAAGGGGTACAATTTTATGCCATTACAATAACTTACTTCTAGAAATGACAACTGAAAAACTTAACTCCTGAGTAAACTTATAGTAATGTAAATAGGTCCTCACTAATAACTAGTTAGGAAATAACCCCATTTTCACCAACAAGATGTACATATGTTACAATAAGAGACGGGGAAAGATGGTTGAAAGTACAAATGTTAAAGTAGGTGAATACTTGTGTCATATCTCACAAGAACTAGAGGTTTACGAATCTGATATACCTCCCTAGATTGAAGAAGAAGAAGAAGTAGAAGAGAAAGAGGAGAAGCAACCAGAACCAGTGAGGCTTTCAAAACTATAGGATGATCCCACATAAGTGGATTAGAATTGTATTGACCAACAGAAATTGCTTGGGTTCTGAAAAAATTGGTGGGGTTCGCTAGAATTAGGGTTCACTAAAACCCCTTAATGGGTTTGTTGGAAGGGGGGTTTGCTTGACTCTTTTTTTCTTTTTTTAATGTTATTTTTAGGGGGTTCTAGTGAGCTCTCCTTCTAGAAATCCCCCCTTCGAGGAAAGGAGGGTTTTCTACAAGGGGGGTTCACTAAAACCCCCCTTTTTTGCCATTGACCTGCTCCATCTGCAACTTTATGCAAAATTTTGGGCTTCGAAGCTTGGGTTGAGGATGAAAATGGAATAAACTAGAAAAATCCAATTGTTCGAGTATTATAGACCTTGAAACGAGCTCTCCATCAAGTATAATTTTAATATATATATTTTTTATTATGTATTTTTTTAAAGTTTAATTAAACATAAGTTTTTCATCAAAAATTAAGCTCTTTACTCTGCACATTTGGAAAAATATTAGATTATAAAAAAAAATTCTAAAAAAATATCTAGGTGATTGATATTGATGTCCTTGATCCAGCAAAAAAAATTGAATTTTGATATATATACAAAAAAAAAAATGTGTTATATAGTCCAACTACGTTTAAATTGTAATTGGTTTGAATTCAAAACTTAATTAAAAAAACTAACTCAATAAAATACTATCAAACGAAATGAAGGTGCTATGTATCATAGTTACAAATCTAAATTCGAAAATATTAGAATTTTATCCTTCATAGAAAAAAAATTATGTGTTATATGGTGAACATCACTCTTTAAAAATGGTGTTTACTATTAAAAACTAGTTTTCAAAGTAGATGGAAAAAAAATGTATTTTAATTCGAAAAATTAAAAATGTATATATTTAGAATTGTGATAGAGCAAATTTAAGTGCTAGAAAAAAAACATCAAAAAAGAGAAAGCAAATAACACTAAAAACACTCTACACCTCAAGATTAGCCTAGTTCGAATTAATGCAAAATAAAGACAACAAAATGGAACCTTTTACCTTGTATCGAATCGATCCTTTAGTTGGCCCTTCGATCTTTGTTGTTGTATGCTCCTTGGATGGAAAAAGATGCAAGCTATAAGATGGATTGAAAATGGATGAAAGAGGATGCAAACATGAAAAATGGCTAAGTATAGATTGAGAAATTTTTTTGCAAGAGTTTGGCTACTATGAATGATCTACCCCAAAATGAGAGAAAAGAGGGGGTATTTATAGAGATTTTGGAATTTTCTAGGGAAATGGACGGTCAAGATTGAGCCACCAAGATCAAGATGTAGGGCTAAGGTGAGTTGAGAACTCATAAGCCCTCACATCTTGACATGTGGCATGTGAAGTGGCTTATAAGAGGTGATGTGTACATGAGGTGGGGGGATAGTACATGACATAGAGGGAGTACATAGTACCTTGGGATTGGGACAAGATCTCATAAAGGAGATACTTATCCCCATGTGGGTGAGAGGACATGTGGGGAATTAAAAATTTCTCAAATATTCTCATGGGGATGAGAGAAGGAATTTAAAATTCCTTTAAATGCATTGGGGGATTAAATGTGAATTAAAATTCACATGGGGAATAAAAAGCCCAAAAGGAGAAAGCATTTAATAGGTTGACTCATTTAAGTGATTATGCTGCAAGTACTTGATTAGACTAATTAATGACATATTAGAAGAGGGTTAGATTTCACATGTGACTTGATGTGACAAGTCAAAGATCACATGGGGAAGAGAAAAAAGAATTTAATATTCCTTGGAAGGATAAAAGGAATTAAAAATTACTTAAGAGATTAATTAGGCTAGTTAATGAAGGATTAGAGGAGGGTTAGGTGGCTAAAAGAGATTAGAGGCCAACTTGCAAAAGTTGGAGGATGTGACACATCATAATCAAGGATTAGGCATGTGCACATCCCTAATGATGAGATTAGAAGATGGATTAGGATTAGATAAAAATGATGGAGGATGTGACATATGAGGAATTAAATAAATGTCATATTTATTTAATTCATTTGATAAAAAAGAGGATTAAAGAGATAAAGTATTTATTTATTAATTAAATACCTTAGGGATTTGACAAAATTCAGGATATTAATTAAATAATAGCGATATTACTTAATTAATGCAAATAAGGGGATGCTTAGATGAAAGGGGATAAATTTGGATAAATCAAGTGTCTAAATTTAGGTGTCTACATTTTTCCCCTCTTTGAGATGGTGTTACGAAGTAGCATCATTTCAAAGAATATTAAAACATAGAACCTAGAAAAAGATGGTTATATTGGGAAGATGCCCTAGTCATTCAAAGGAGTGACTAGGAAGGAAGATGATGGAGGTGAAGATGAAAGTTAGGGATTGAGGATGCCCCCTCGAGAGGACATTGGGGTTCAAGAGAACACAAATGTGCTCTCGAAATGGATGAAATGATGCAAGGGGAGATGAAGAAGATGATGCAAAGACAATAGAAGATTGGGAGGGGAGAGTGATGAAGGATGAATGGATGGGGGGGATTTTGATAGATGAGAGGATGATGATGAAATGCAATCCAAATGCAATTTTCCATCTTTGGAGCACTAATTTTTGCTATAGCAGAAGACACGATACACCAAGGTATAAAGGACCAAGACAGATTAGTGTCGAATGCATGAAACAAATACAACAAACAAGAAGGCTATTCCAACACCCCAAAGTTGCGATGACCTTGGTCAGGCCAGGTATTGGGATAACCACAAGCACACAAGGATGCCCCAGTGTAACACAAGACCTCAGTAATCTTGGTGGGTACTACGTGGGATAACCAAGAAGATAGCAACAAAGGAAAGATCAAGATACACCCCTATGTTGACTAGTCAAAACATGCCATGATATGATGGATCAAGGTGACCATGACAAGTGATGATAGGGAGCTCCAGTGATAAACAGAAGCCAAAAGCATCAAAAGATCACAATCAATTTGAAACGTCCTTTGCCATAGGCTCAAGGGGATGGATGGGATTGATGATGTCTGTTAGGAAGGATGTATCATGTTAAGACTGATGATGGATACTAAACTAAAAGATTGGTATGACGCAGGATATTCAGAACTGATTGGATCTAATGATACAAGTGGATCTCATTTTTCAAGAACTAGCTAGATAAGGGCATAGCTTGATGACATGACACAAGAGACATGACACAAGACAAACACATCCTAAAGACCTATGGGCTCGGGGGCCAATCAAATATTAGCCTTTCCTACGTGAAAGTGTAAAGCCCTCGTAGTTCGATAAAAGGCTAATGACAGGTCATGATGGAGACTTTGATGGATGATAAAGATAGGATGGAAAAAAGTAGAAAAGTGGAAAATATAGATCAATGATGGAAACCCAGGGGATCGACCTTGCCTACTTGAAAGTGCAGGGGCAACGTAGTTCAACAAAAGACCATCAATAGACAATGGATGAAGGATGATGAGATAACCATAGATAAGGGGATAAGATGATTGGACTGACATGATGGGACATGATAGAGTTGTTCGATTGGATTGGAGGATGGTGACTACACAAAGCTCAAGGATGGGATAGTTATTCAAATCATCAAAGATGAAGTGTGAGGATGACATGACAAATAGATGAATGATGAGAAAGGATAGGAGATTGAAAATATGTGTAAAAGAAGTAGAAATGATGATGATGAGGTAGATGGCATTGGGTTGCATGGGGAGTAGCCTATAGCTAGAGACCAATGACAAGGGATTATAAGATGGGATGAGGAGAAGAAGATGAGGATTGGGAGATGAAAAGGATTGCTCTGATGAATGAATGATGTCTCCAAGGACAGTATCACAAAGCAAGATAGATGCCCCCACTCTAGCTATGTCATGTGCGAGGAGGCACGAAGGATGCAATAGAGAAGGATAGGAAAATAAAGGAGCTAGATGGATGAAGATAGGATGCATGGATAAGGAAGGGACATTGAAGGTAGCATGATGGGTGGATAAGGAAGGTAGATGAGTGTGAATGAGGATTAGGATAGTGTGTAGATGAGGGAAATGTATGCTAAGAGGTGTCCAAAGCATGTTTATATGTTTTCCCCTACTATTATCAAGATCACAAGGAGGATGGAAGGTTTGGGATAAATGAGATATGCCAAGCAAGATGTGTAAGATAGGTAGAATGGAGGGGATGAACGAAAAGGATGTATATGAGGAAGATGGGTGCATAACTGGAAGCATAGCGGATGGAGGGAATGCATATCAGGAAGTTTCCCCCACGTGCAGATGGGAATTTATGTATGATGCCTATTTGCCAGGTTTTTATCATGGTACCTATCTAATGCGCTTGTTTGCCAAGTTTTCACCATTGGACAAATTATTTCTCTTTACTATTTTTTTTCTAATTTTTTTGTATTTTTTAACTTTTTTGGATTTTTTTGGATTTTTTGGATTTTTTGGCATTTTTGGATATAGCATGCGGAAGGAGATGGATAAGGATAGGGAGGCGAATAATTGGATTTAGAAGACATACGATAAGGATATGGATGAAGGACTCAAGCATCAAGTTCCATACGAGGTATTAAGAGCTCATGTTCGAACCGACTGTTGGATGTTGGTACAACCTTATTAAGAGAAATGGATTATGCAAAAGGATGAATTAGAGGGATTTGATGGGGGAGATATGTGGGGTAATGGATGGGATGCTGAAAAGTGGATGGATAGAATGATGGGGTGGATGTGTGATGGGGAGATGTGTACAGGACCAACATTGGCACATGTGGGGGTGGATGTGAAAAGATAAGAGGATTAATGGATGGATAATGTGGGGATAATGGAGGAGATGGAATAGTGAATTTTGGGACATAGGGACCCAAAACAGATTTAGGAGAGGGTGGATGAAAATGATTAGCTTTTGGATGAGCAATGTTGGATGTTGTTACAGATTTTTCATTTGAAGGCATTGCATCTTTTTTCTTTGGGATCCACATGGTTTTGATTTTTGCTTTGGTGGGCCTTTGTGGCCTATGGATTTGATTTGGATTTAGATTTTTCTTCTCTTCACCATGTCTTTTAGAGGGGACATGGGGAGCTTTATATTCATACAGATGTTTGGATTTAAGTCTTTTTGCTTTAGTATCCAAAGTGCTTTTGATAGAAATGGGATGGGTGCAAGGATATGGGTGATGTGGAGCAATGGAGGTAGGATTATGAGGATTATGTGTAGATGGAAAATGAGTAGGTATGTACCTTTGTTGATCCTGATTAGGATGTTTATGATGGATGACATGGATAGGTGTTGGATGGATGAAAGGATGAGATGGAGGAGGTGATCTTGGGATATACAGACCCAAAGCATACAGAGTGGGTGGAGGGACATAAGAACCCAATATGGATGGAGCGGATGGGGGATGGAAGATGGTGGATGGATGGAGCGGATGGAGGATGGGAGATGGGATGTAAGGACCCAAAATGGATGGAGCAGATGAAGGAGGAATGTGGACGGTTGTTTTGAGGTGATACGATAGAGGAGGAGGGATGGCAGCATATGATCTGGCGGAGCGATGGGAAGAGCTAGAATTTCTTTTGGAAAAGGTTCATTGAGGACGTCTAGAGGTTGTACCAACATCTTTAGATTGTGAGTCTTGGGAAATAGGTCCAATACCTTGCATGTAGATTTGTTCTTTGACTTGGATGGGCTCTAAAATACCTTGCTCATGAAGGCCAAGACCTTTTCCTTGATAGTTCATGTTCTTGAGCATGTGATCCATGATAGGATTTGTGTTATTCTGAAAACATGATGCGAGTCCGTTATTAGGTGGAGGATGATGGGTGGTAAATACACTGTGTTTTTCTTCTGCAAGGAGGCCACCATCGAAGAATGTGAGAGTACCAAAGGGATATGCAAGTGATGTGGGGATAGTAGTTTTAGGCGATGATGGGGGATCATAAGAGGGAGATGATGGGGTAGTAAAATTTGGATGGGTGGTATCAGGAGAGGGATTAGGGGATATGATAGGATCTGGATTTGTGGTAGTGGGTTCATGCAATGGAGATGGAGATGGAGATGGAGCGATGGGATCTTGAATGACAAGGGGATCATGGAATGGAATGGATGGGGGACTGTGATCTTTAGGTGGACTAGATGGAGGGTAGGATCTTGATCTGGAGAAGGGGATATGTCGGCATGCTTTGGATCATGCTCTTGGGATGACTCATCGTGTGTGGGAGGCATGATAGTGGAGTCTTGGTGGGACTCTTCAAGCAGGGAAGATGTAGGGATGGAGGATTCGATGCAGTCATCGAAATGGATTTTAGTGACACTAGGAGTGGGAAAATTGGATTGGATTTGGGTGTCATCGATGGGTTCGACGACTCTTGGAGTAGGAAGTGGGTGTTCAATGGATTCAGTACATGTGATTGTAGGATATGGGGGCTCAGCGCATTCAGAGGATGTGATGGTTTTGATGGTTTGAGTGGTGCGAGGGGTGGTATCATCAATGATAGGCATTGGGTGAAGGGCCTCATAACTAATGATTGTGGATGATGGGTTGGGATGGCATGATTCCACAACTTCAAGGTGTGGAGTGGGAGATGTCTTCTTTGTTATAAGTCCTTGGAGAACTTCTGAAATGAGAGACTTGCATACTCTAGGCTGAGATGGTGTGGTAGGAGTGGATGAGGGATTATGGATTAGTGGGGGATTAGGACTAGGGATTGGTGGACAAGGATTAGATGGGGGAATGGGATTGAATGCAAGACTGGGAATAGATGGAGGATGAAGATTAGATGAAGGTTTAAGATAGGGGTATTGGTATGGTGAATTAGGACACGAGGATAAAGGTGGTGGATTATAGTAAGGGTATTGGGATGGTGGATTAGGATGGGGAGATTGAGGTGGTGGATTGAGATAGGGAAATGTGGATGTTGAATTAGGATAAGTTGATGTGGATGTTGGATTAGGATGGGAAGGTGTGAATGTGGGATTGGGGTGAGCAGATTGGTATGGGAGATTAGGGTAGGGGGTAGATGCGGATGAAGGATTAAGATAGGAGGATGTGGATAGGGGATTAGGATAGGGGGATTGTGATGGCAGACTAGGGTAAGAGGATGTGGGTGTTGGATAAGAGGATGATGTAGATGAAGAATATGATGGATATGATGGGTATCCCTTGTCAAAGGTAGCATAAGGAGCACGATTAGGCATGGATGAAGACATAACATGATAACTCAAAGCGGTGATTGGATTTTGGAAAGCGGGTGGAGAAAACTTACTAGCAATGATAGTGTCAAGGGGATCCATGTCACATTCTTCTTGATCGAAAAGACTTTCGTTATCGTTGTTGACGTAATTAGGGTTTCCCTTGACCACTATTGATGGAGGATAAGGATTCATGATGGTGAAAGGATAAAGCGAATGGATAAATATTTTGGACGGAAATGGACTAAAGCTCAAATCAAGATTTAGGGCAAGCTCAGATCAGAATTGGATTAAAGCTCGAATTAGGATGATTGGATGATGCGATGGGATTTATTTTGATGATTGGATTTAATTATCAGAGGAAGATTACGACACCGAATCTTCTTTGAGATGGAAGTAGATTGATTGGGTCAAAGATGATTGGATAAGGATGTGATTGGATTAGATTGGATAAGATTGATCAATGGATTGGATAGGATGATGAAAGGGATTCAAAAACCCATAAATGGATTAAAGGATAAATGGATGATTACGGCACCGAATCCACTTTGAGATTGAAAATGGATTGATTGGGCTGACGATGATGATTAACTTAGGACGGATGACAATCCTAAGCATATTTTGATGATGACGATCAGATCAGATACTTTGGTTAATTTAGATAGTAACCCGAAGTTCAGGGGATTTTGATGGGGAAAGGATGATAAAAATGGATGAACGAATACTCAAAATGAGTAAATGATTGACTGAAATAGATGAACGACTACTCAGAACAAGTAAATGACTGCCCACAATGGATGAATGATAGATTACTTAGAACGAGTAGATGATTGATCAGGACTATTGAGGAGGGAAGGTATGGCTCCGGAGGGAGGTGGGTGTGGCTCCGGAGGAGGGCATATATGGCTATCTAGAGGGGATTCCCTAGTCTCACAAGGAAAGGTTTATCACGAAAAATTGAGAGAGAATGGTAGGGTATGCCCCCCTCGAGAAGGCGGAAAGGAAAGGAAAAGGGGCCCTTGGAAACTTCTCAAAAGTATGAAGTGGTATATGTCATTGGAAAGATCACACAAAATTGAGAAGATTGGTGCTTGAACGGAGGAAAATGGGCAAACAGTGTGCAAATGGCAGGGCATCTATGGTTGTCTATCAGGGAAAATCCGGTTGTCTATTAGGTTAGGTCCGCCCTTGGATGGGTTAGGTCCGCCCAAGGAGCAAAAAATTGGTCAAATTTGGTCAAAACAGGCCTGAAAGGGGTGGCTCAAATGTTAGGTCCACCCATGGATGGGTCAGGTTTTCCCAAGGAGCAAAAGTTGGTCAAATTTGGTCAAAACAAGCCTAAAAGGGGTGGGTTAAAGGTCAGGTCCACCCCTGGATGGGTCAGGTCCACTTGTAGAGGTCAATTTTTTTACAGAGGGGGGAAAATTCAGCTGTGCAAAGGTTAGGTCCGACGATTCGTTAAGGTAAATCCGACTGTCTATTAGGGAAAATTCAGCTGTCTACAGGTTTAACTTGACTTTTGACAAAAAAGACTAAGGAAAAGGACTAAAAACACAACAATCATGAAAGAAATGGATATGGATGAATCAAACAATCACTAGTTTTGCACAAAAAAGACAAATCAGATAACACAAACCTAAGTCTAGTAGAGAGGGTATGGTCGAAAAAGTCCTCTAATCTAGGATAAACATGGTTACTAGGGAGTCCTTGATATACACCCAGTACGTGAGGCCCAAACCGTGAATACCAACTTGTTACAAGCATGAGTCGGGAACCTTAAAGGCTCAGAACAACTCTTCACGTCATCCTGATGCTTCGCCAATTACAACACAGTTGGATTGAGGTACAACTTTCACTCTCCCTCCTTTATATACCCCATTGGTACACATGGTTGGAATCATCCCTTGGGGTGATGAAATCCCCAAGCAGGTCTCGCTAAGAAAAATAAAAGAGGTGGACTCAAAAGACATGGTAAGCTACGATTTCTCATCACCCAGGATTGTCGAATGGCGCAAGGGGATTGGATATGTCAAATAGCTTACCCACAAACATGACAAACAAGGTTTATTGACACATCCTAGTTAAACTATGTTCCTAAATTAGGGGTTAAAAACTCTTCAAACAGCCAAAAAGATTGCTAAAAAGTGAAATTTTACCTTCTAGAAAAAACTGTCTAGGGCAAATCTGGCTAAGTAGAGGTCAGGTCCGACTGTCTGCAAGGAAAATCCGGCTGTCTATAGGTCATGTCCACCCCTCCATGAAAATTTCTCCAAAAACAACTTATGAGGTCTATGGAGGGCAGGTTTTCCCTTGGGAAAGGTCAGGTCCTCCTGTGGAGGGCGGGTCCACCCTTGTAGGTCAGGTCTGCCCCAAGAAAGTCAAATCCGCCCCTCTATAACTTGTACCTACAAAAAGTCAAAAAATAACAAATGTGAAAGCAAGAGACTAGTTTGTGGGTCCCACTAGGCATGCCAAAAATGTGATAGGGAAAACTTTAGTGCTAGAAAATGAATAGCAAATAAGAGAAAGCAAATAACACTAAAAACACTCTACACCTCAAGATTAGCCTAGTTCGATTCAATGCAAAATAAAGACAACAAAATGGAACCTTTTACCTTGTCTCGAATCGATCCTTGGGTTGGCCCTTCGATCTTTGGTGTTGTATGCTCGTTGGATGGCAAGAGATCCAAGCTATAAGATGGATTGAAAATGGATGAAAGTGGATGCAAGCATGAAAAATGGCTAAGTATGGATTGAGAAATTTTTTTGCAAGAGTTTGGCTACTATGAATGATCTCCCCCAAAATGAGAGAAAAGAGGGGGTATTTATAGAGATTTTGGAATCTCTAGGGAAATGGGCGGTCAAGATTGAGCCACCAAGATCAAGATGTAGTGCTAAGGTGAGTTGAGAACTCACAAGTCCTCACATCTTGACATGTGGCATGTGAAGTGGCTTATAAGAGGCGATGTGTACATGAGGTGGGGGGATAGTTAATGACATGGAGGGAGTACATAGTACCTTGAGATTTGGACAAGATCTCCTCATAAATGAGGTACTTGTCCCCATGTGGGTGAGAGGACATGTGGGGAATTAAAAATTTCTCAAATATTCTCATGGGGACGAGAGAAGGAATTTAAAATTCCTTTAAATGCATTGGGGGATTAAATGTGAATTAAAAATTCACATGGAGAATGGGGTGCCTTCTCCAAAAGGAGAAAGAATTTAATAGGGTTGACTCAGTTAAGTGATTAAGGTTGTGCAAGTACTTGATTAGTCTAATTAATTTCATATTAGAAGAGGGTTAGATTTCACATGTGACTTGATGTGACAAGTCAAAGATCACATGGGGAAGAGAAAAAGGAATTTAATATTCCTTGGAAGGATAAAAGGAATTAAAAATTCCTTGAGAGGTTGATTAGGCTAGTTAATAATGGATTAGAGGAGGGTTAGGTGGCTAAGAGAGATTAGAGGCCAACTTACAAAAGTTGGAGGATGTGACACATCCTAATCAAGGATTAGGCATGTGCACATCCCTAATGATGAGATTAGAAGATGGATTATGATTAGATAAAAATGATGGAGGATGTGACATATAAGGAATTAAATAAATGTCATATTTATTTAATTCATTCGATGAAAAGGAGGATTAAAGAGATAAGGTATTTATTTATTAATTAAATACCTTAGGGATTTGACAGAATTAAGGATATTAATTAAATAATAGTGATATTACTTTATTAATGCAAATAAGGGGATGCTTAGACGAAAGGGTATAAATTTGGATAAATCAAGTGTCCAAATTTAGGTTTCTACAAGAATCTACAGACAAAATGTTACATATCACTTGTTTGCATAATCTTCAAACTCCTCGTGGTTTAGTAGGTATAGGTGTTCGAAAGTGAAGATTTAGTTAAAAATGTTCATTTCAATGTCAAGTTCAAGGCCAAAAAGTGTAACCCACTATTGTGTGATCACCCTCCAACAAAGTACGTACAAAGGAATCACTCTATAGATCAGATCATTAGAGATAAGGATGAAGGTGTGCTAACTAGGAGAAAGTTTGCAAGAACTAGTGAGCAAGTAAATTCATGTTTGTTGTCAAAAGTTGAGCCTAAGAAATTTGTTGATGCTACAAAAGATTAAAATTGTATAAAGGAAAAGGGGGAAGAACTGGATCAGATAGAGAAGAATCAAACTTGGGAATTACTTTCTTAGACTACCTGTTAAGAATGTGATAGGAACAAAGTGGGTTTTCCAGAATAAGCTAAATGAAGATGTTGAGCTAGTAAGGAAAAAAGCTTCTAGAATGGTTTGAAAAGGATATTCACAAGTAGAAGGTAATGATTTTGAAGAGACTATTGCTCCAATAGCTAGAATGGAGGATATAAGGATGTTTCTTGCTCTTACTACTCATAAGGGCTTCAAATTATATGAAATGAATGTCAAGTCATCTTTCTTGAATGGTGATCTGGAAGAAGAGGTATATATTGAGAAAGCTAATGGTTTCTAGTTACTAGAGGGCCTGGACATGGTTTTAAGACTCCAGAAAGCTCTATATGGTCTCAAGAAAGCTCTCAGATCTTGGTATACTAGATTAGATAAGTACCTACTTCAACAAGGATTTAGGAAAGGTAATGCAAATAGTAATCTGTATAATAAGGTTCAGGAATACAAGTTGCTAATTATGGTTGTGAAATGGTGGGAAAAATTGTGTGCACTAAAATGGAATGGGGTTTCACCAATTTTACCATAATTGCAAGTAATATAGGAATGGTGTGTACATAATAAATATTTATTTAATTAATGGCTTAGGATCTAGGTTAAAATTAGGAATTTTTGGGTAAGGTCGAATTTTAGGTGTCCATAACAACAATACAAACATATTAAGGCTTTGAAACAAGATATAACCATTTATTTAGTTTAGTAAAAGATATGTATAGATCATGAAGCAACATCATTTATTTAAACCCTCACAAGTTTCCAAGTCAAGATCAAATTTGATGCAAGTAATGAAGATTCAACATTAATCAATCATGAATTCTAGATATTATTTTTTTCTAGAGGTAACAAATATAAAAATATATTTTCTCATAACAAATTCAAGATTTGAATATCTACTGTTATGGAATCTAGTAATCAATAATTCCAGAAGTCAAATGTGTGTGAATGGTTTAAACATACTTAATTTTGGCTTGAATATCCTTTATGAAGTTTCTTGGAATATCCCACCAATGCCTTTTCTCTTATCCTGACTTTCTTTTTGGTGTCTCCTGAAGATCACTTATATAGACTCCAATAGTGATAGTTAATCAATTTTTTTGGACAGGTAGTGGAAGTTAGCAATGAAGCAATGGAAGAGGTGATAACATCAAATCAAATTCCAAATTAAATTATCCATGTAGAGAACAATGTGTCTTCACATGAAACCCATTAATTTTATTAATGAAGTGTCGAAAAGAGTATCCATTTTTCACACTTAATTTGGGAATAATTGATATTAAAATGAACCCTATTTGCCTTGATTTAATGTTGTAGTGTGTATTATACATTCACATTAAGTTTAGGGCCCCTTTTTAATAATGGGACTTATTGGCACCTTATTTAGGGTGTTGTAAAGTGCATCTTTATATTTTCACACTAATCTAGGGCTTTATTAATTAATTGAGGTTAATTTTTCTTAATTGGCTCCCTTTAATTCAAATCCAAGCCTAATTAATTATAGATTCTAAGGTATAAATCCCGACATTCATTAATAATATTACCCAACACTTAATTTTACAAGCTATGTGTCCTAGGTTAGTGACCTAGGACCCATTCACCACTTGGCGAATGGGTCCTCACTAGTTCCTAGGACCCCCTTTCAACATAACATTTCACAATCTCTGAAGTGTGTCCTAGTTAAGTATCCTAGGACCCATTCACCACATGGCAAATGGGTCCTCACTTAACCCAAGGACCCCCCCTTGGGATATGTTTTTGGTGATATTTTAATGATTTGAAATACTAGATCTCATTTCATCTTGTGTTACTGGTATTTCAAGAATTAGGAGTAAGATTATAAGTATAAATACAAGGTTATTTCACATAGTTTCATCTAAAATTTTCAAGAGAGCACCTAGCAAATTCAAAAAATCATATGTAAGAGTACTTTCACAATAGTATTATAGGGAATTCAAGAAGGCATTCAAAGGTGGATTATTGACATTTATTACAGCAATAAAATATTCATTCATTATGTCAAAGGCATAGTGCATTGTGCATGTTGTTGAGCTAATGTGTTGATGTCGCATTGAAGATCCAATTCAAGAATTGTTTCATATCAAAGTTCATGATCAAGATCTACACTCATTGAGGCCACTTCATGCAAGTTTGTAGATTTGTACTCCAAGGGTTCAATTAAGGTTTGGTTAGCTGTTACACATTGTTGTTCATTCATCATTCCTTTATGCATTGTTTTATTTCAAGGATTAATTACCAAAACAAGGTCTAAACAAGGAAAACCCCTATTCCCTAACAATCAACATTTTCTCCTCTTTGATGTGTGATTGTAGGTTTTAGGTTGAAGATCAAGTGGAAAGAAAAATTGGAGAAAGTTTCAAAGTTGTCAAAGTTGTCATATTTCTTGCAAGCTCACAAAAACTAAGCCACATAATTTATTTTTCAGGTTTTCGATAGTCTCTTGTTGGGATCTGGAAGTGCAAAATTGAAGAATAGAACCTAGAAATTAATTTTCCAGAATCCTAGCAAGGACCCATTCACTACTGGGCAAATAAGTCCTTAGTAAGCTCAAAAAAGTACTTTTTGTAATAGGTACACAACATTTAACCCTCCTAAAGCCTACCTTTTGATTGCTATATTGGTTAGCTTTAATTTATAATACTCATAATTCATGCATAATTGAATGAAATAACTAGTGAAAAGAGAGGTTAACCATCTCAATTACATTTTGGTTCATCCCTCTCTTTTTCTATGTTTTATTTTGGTGAGCATGGCTTTTTGAGCATTGTAGTTTTCTAATTTTGGAGTCTCCTTTAATCCTAGATTAGATCTTGCTTTCATTTTCATGCATTTGCATTGAATTAATCTCATTTATGGTAGCTATTTTGCATTCAAATTTGCATCTCATCTAGGGTTTTAGGATTGCATTGTTTGCATTCTTTAAATTTGAAAAATACAAAAAGAATCAGTCATCTTGTATATCATCTACATCATATAAACTTGCAGTTGTAAATAAATAAATAAATTGCATATCAAACTAGGTCTTTTAGGTCATCATTTTGTCAAATTTTTCACTTAAATTTCATATTGCATTCTATAGAAAATCACACAAAAACTTACTGTAGAAAACCTAAATCTGAAAATCATTATAAAACACCTAAAAAATCTATAAAAATCAACGTCAAAACCCTAATCTAGGACCCATTCTCCATAGGGTGAATGAGTCCCTGATCAAAAATTGATCTACATTTCTGGAAATTAAAATCTTTAGTTTTGTGCTTCTATTTGTTGGTATCAAATTTTTGTTTCAATTTGATGTGTTTCTATTTTATCAATTTCACTATATCTAGCTATTGCCTAATTTCAAAATTACATTTACAAGATTTCATTTTTAGATTGTTGCATAGTGTAATCAACAAATTACCTTATTTAGAATCTAAAAATTGTATTTACCCCTTACAATTTAGGTCATTGCATTGCATCTTAAGATTCCTTCCATTTTGGGTTTTCACACTAAGCTTGTGTAACATGTATGAGCTTTACAACTTGGTGTCCTATTAGCAATACTATTGTAAGACATAGTTTGAGGCTCATGTCATCTTGTGATACATCATTCATTGTGGATCTTTGGTTTTCTAACTCTCTTTATACTAGTGTTGATAATCAAACCCCTATGGATCATAGTATGCATACGCCATTTCCCATGACTTGACTTGCTACAACCAATGTACATAATATTAACAACACCAAATCCCTACCATCACTAGTTGTAAGTTCAAGCTTTGGGGTATACCCAAATCCAAGGTGGAACTTCAATTCCTCCTTCTACAATACCCCTTCCCATTCCTACATACAATAGTACTCAAGTTACCACAGCCATTTAACCTACTAGCAATGTCAACACTTCCTTAGGTATTTCCACAAGGAATCCTTCTAGCTTTGTGCACTCACATACAATATCTCCTCAACCATCCTCCATAAATTTACAATTCACTTGCCCTCCGCAAACATACACCACTCCACCTTACACTAATAACAATGATGTCATCCTTAACACACTTATGGAAACCATGTCATCCATTCAACAATTGGTCACAACCCTAACTCAATAAAATAATTGTCAACCTCCACAATACATCACAACCAACCCATTAAATCCCTGGAGATATTGAGAACACTAATGCCACAAGGTATAAAAGTTCCTATATTTGAGAAATATGGTTGGAAAGGAGATCATGTTAGCCATGTTTCTGCTTATGCAACCTTATGTAGTTATTTCATCTTTGAAGATAAGCTCTTGCCTAAACTCTTCCCTAGATCCTTAAAGGATACTACTTTAGGGTGGTTTTCTTCTTTACAGAATAATTTAATTGGTTCATTTAATGGGATTGTTGATGTCTTTTAGAACCACTTCAACATTCACATGGGTCCAAAAATGACTCTAGTCAATTTAATGACATGTAAACAAAAGGATGAAAGAGTGACTGACTTCATAGCAAGATACAAAACACTTTATTCACAAATAAACATTAAGATTCTTGATGCCGACCTTCAACGAATATTTATTGCCAACTTACAAATAAAACTCCAAAACAAACTTGAGATGTTGAGATTCCCATCCTTTACATAGTTATGTACAACTCTTCATGATTATCACAATACGACTTATGGTCGTGATGTGAGAAACCCTCCTAGCTAGATCATGAAAAGTCTAAATCAAAAACTCAAAATAGTTACCAACCTTTCAAGAACAAAAATAGGGGCTTTCTACAAATTAATTTCCCTCAACCAAATCAAAATGCATAATGGTTTTCCTTGTCCTCCAATAGGCTCAATAGATCTCCCTTTAAAAGTCAGATGAAAAACATTAAGTGTCTCTTTGACCATCATCCTATTGTCGAACCAATTTAATGTGAAGTTAGGCTACCCATGGCTTCACTCCATGAATATCATCTTGTCACTTATGCATAAATTTTTAAATTTTTCCTTTGGAAATGAAATCATTACTATGAATCATAGCAGCTTTAATCTTGTGTCTTCTCGAAAGAACTTTTCATTAGATTTCCTTTGGCCCATGTCTATTAAACCTATGCAATCTTGTGAAGACTACTTTTTCAAATCATTTCAAAAGTTTAAGGTGAATTCCATAGAAAAATTATCCTTTAAACACATGTTGCAACTCACAATTGAACCAAAAACCCTTCCAAACATCCAAGAGCACCCTATGAAAAATTATCCTATCATTTCCTATAAGAGACCACAAGACAACCAAAACAATCTCGTTGTGCCTCCTAAGATCAAAAAGGTTTACAAAGCTAAAGAGAAAGCGATTGAACAACCTCCTATGGTTCCTTTCATTCCTCCCCTAAGGGAAGAGAAGAAGACTATGATTGATAAGCTTTATCCTACATAAAGACAAATTGATAATAGATTGAAAAAAATTGAAATGTTAGAGAGCATAAACATAGCCATTGTGCTATTGCTTGTATGTTATAAAATCAAGAAGAAAAGAGAAACATCAAAAATAAAAATCTAAAATTTCCTCAAGCAATGCATGATGATTATATACCTTCCCGGTAACACAAACAAGGACCTTTCATAGATATTGTCTTTTCACCTCCTGTTGTGATTGATCTAGATGATGGCATTGATATTGCAAAGATTGATGAACAAGTTCATAATGAGTTGAATTCATTTTTTTCCTCTTCTATGAGCTTAAATGACAAATCTCCTAAAAAGAGTGTTGAACTTGGTGCATCCCCTAGTTCAACACTTGTTGTTGTCCCTTTGGCTAGTTGTCCACCTTCCATATATACCGACTGAGATTGGGATGTGGACGACCTGCTAATAGGTTGAGTCACATGTACCTTACTAGTCCTTTGCATTGTTTCTTTTCATGTTTCTTTATGTTATTGCATGTGTGCAATGTGATCCCCTCACAATCTTTTGTTTGATGTATCTCTCTCTTTTTTGTGCATTTCTCTATATGTACCTACATTCTTCTCTATGTCATAGACATTTTCCTTTTTCCTTTTTTCTTTTTTCCTTTTGCGGATGACACAAGGCATCGAGACATTTAGGTCTCTTGCATGTTGACCCAAAGTATTTTTCTTTGTTTTCAATCTTTATGTGTCATTCTTCCAATTCTATGAGTATTTTGGGAATGATGACATTTTTGAGCTCTATGACAACATTGTAGCAAAGATATATTGACCTTGAATCCATAGGTCCCTTATGTGTTTCTAGGGACAACCCCTCCTTCCTTTTTCATGACATAGCTTTATTTCAAAAACATATGACTTGAGATAGGGTTTTCCAAGGAAAGCTCTCATGTCTTAGGAATAAACATTGGCTACTTTAAATCAATTGCTCATAGAAACAATGTTAGCAACCACTTTAAAGAAGGGGAATACATCGATGATATCTTTCTAAGATTTTGCATATTTCATGGTGCAATTTTCTTTTTCTTGTGATGCATCATTTTCTTGGTGGTGTCATTGGGTTTGATGCTCTCCAAGAGTGTTATATTTCTTAGTGTACAACTTTTTCTTAGTGGCTTGATGTGATGCGAGGCATCCCCTAAGTTGTAATATGTTACTCTTGACTTGTCCTCTCTTGGAGACATAAGGAATGATGATCCCTAAGAAGAATAACTTACACGAATGAAGCAAGATACCCTTGAACAAAAACCTGTACATAATTTTCATAAGAGTTTGGCACAATACAACTCGCTAACCTTGTGAAGCTTGATAACCCTAATTAAAAGCCACCTACCATAACACACCTTGCTTGCTTGTCGAGCCTTGCCATGTTCATAGAGATAGGAATGTGATTAGTGCCCTATCAGAGTAATCAAAGGGATAGCTTTGGTATGTTAAGTACAGTGAAATTTGACACATAGGCATCAATTTCACACTAAGCCACCTTCTTGGAGGGATACTCACCTAGTGGACAGCCCAAGGTTTGACTACCCCAGAGTGAGCATGTGCATTGTTTGCATAGTGGACATCAAGTTTTGATTGTGAATGTTCTTTGGAAAAATAGTTGAGACGTGTTCCACATTACGTTTAAGGCTTGATCCTTCCCCTTCTCTTGGACAAACAACTAAGACGTGTTCCACATCGCTTTGGATAGTTGATGATTGGTTCGCCTCCCTCTTCATTGTTGCATGCATAAGTGTCTTGAATGTCTACTTTAGTGTGAGTTTGAGTTGGGGTCATACTCTCACTAAAGTGGGGGAAAAAATGTAGTGTCAAAAAAAGTATCCATTTTTCACACTTAATTTGGGAATAATTGATATTAAAATGAACCTAATTTTTCCTTGATTTCGTGTTATAATGTGTTTTACACATTCACATTAAGTTTAGCACCCCTTTTTAATAAATGGACTTAATGGTGCCTTATTTAGGGTGTTATAAAGTGTATCTTTACACTTTCACACTAATCTATGGATTCATTAATTAATGGAGGTTAATTTTCTTTAATTGGCCCCCTTAAATTCAAATCCAAGCCTAATTAATTGAATATTTTGAGGGATAAAGCCCAACATTCATTAATAATATTACACTTAGTTTTATAAGGTATGTGTCCTAGGTTAGTGACCTAGGACCCATTCGCGACCTAGAAAATTGGTCCTCACTAGGTCCTAGGACCCCCTTTCCACATAACATTTCACAATCCTTGAAGTGTGTCCTAGTTAAGTATGCTAGAACCCATTCGCCACATGGTGAATGGGTCCTCACTTAACCCTAGGAACCACCCTTGGGATATGTTTTTGGTGGTATTTTAATGATTTGAAATCCTAGATCTAATGGAGGTTTGTGTTATTTGAATTTCAAGAATTAAGAGTAAGATAAGTATAAATACAAGGTTATTTCACATAGTTTCATTTAATATTTTCAATAGAGCACTTAGAAAATTCAAGTTATCATAAGAGTACTTTCACAAGAGCATTATAGATCATTCAAGAAGGCATTCAAGGGTGGATTATTTATGTTTATTGCAACAATCAAAGATTCATTCATCATTTCAAAGGCATAGTGCATCATGCATGTTGTTGAGCTAACGTGTTGATGTAGCATTGAAGATTCAATTTAAGAATTGTTCCATATAAATTTCATAATCAAGCTCTACACTCATTGAGGCCACTTCATTCAAGTTTGCAAATTTGTACTCCAAGGTTTCAATTAAGGTTTGGTGAGTTGTTACACATTGTTGTTCATTCATCATTCCTTTATGCGTTATTTCATTTCAAAGTTTAATTACCAAAACAGGGTTTGACCAAGGAAAATGCATATTCCCTAACAATCAACATTTTATCCTCTTTGATATGTGATTGCAAGTTTTAGGTTGAAGATCAAGTGGAAAAAAAAATTGGAGAAAGTTGCAAAGTTATTAAAGTTGTCATCTTTCTTGCAATATCATGGAAACTAAGCTACAAAATTTATTTTCGAGTTTCCAACTATCTCTTGTTAGGATTTGGAAGGGAAAACATTGAAGAACATAACCCAAAAATTGATTTTCCAAAACCCTAGCCAGGACCCATTCGCCAGTAGGCGAATGAGTCCTCAGTGAGGCCTAAAAAAATACTTTTTGCAATAGGTACACATCATTTAACCCTCTTAAAACCTACCTTTTGATTGCTATATTGGTTAGGTTTGATTTCTAATATTCATTTATGCATAATTGAATGAAATAACTAGTGAAAAGAGGGGTTAGCCATCTTGATTACATTTTGGTTCATCCCTCTCTCTTTTCTTATGTTTTAATTAATTAATTTTTTTTTAAAAAAATGTATTTAATTTTTTTACATTAGATAGTTTAATTATAATATTATTAATAATATTTATATAATAATAATAAATTATTATTAAAATAAGGTTTATGAAAAAATTATTACTCACCAAATATGGGTTAATAAATTTGACTCAAATACTAAATAAAACCTCATATAAATATCATAATTTAACAACCTCCAGAAATTACTCCAATTTATAAATTTATATTATTAGTTTTTTAAATATTTAGGGGAGAGGGACAAACTACCAATAATACAATGATTAGTTTTTGGTTGAACCTTAAAAATTCAATTTTAGGACACTTCTCACCAGATGAGCTAATGTGACAATTTGATTGTTGATTCGTACCTCCAAACCATAATTGAAGATTAATAAGAGACTAATTCACATTTCTGAAAAAATGGAGGTCCTATGAAATTCCATGAAACTACTACATGCTTGAAAAGTTAGCTTGCACAACTACATGTATTCTTATTTAGGAGAGATAGACCAATAGTTGTGTGAGCTAACTTTCTGACCATTTAAAGCAATTGCATGGAATATCATAAGACTTTCATTTTTTAGAAATGTGAATTAGCCTCTTATCTATATACAACTAAGGTTTGGACGTGTGACTCATCACACAATTTGCCACATCTGCACATCTAGTGAGAAGTGCCTAAAATTGACATTTTAAGGATTCAATCAAAACTTAATCATGGTATGTTTGGTAGTTGAGCAAAAAATATCATTTGTTGTTAGAATAATATCATATTTTTATTTAAGATATAACTTATAGGTAACCTAAAATGATATGAATACTCTTTGGTAACCATAAATATTGTTATCTCTAACCTTAATATCAAACACAAATTGACCAATAGTTGAACACTGAACACTATTTGTTATAAAACAACACTTTACTATTTAAAATATAATTTATATTAAACTTTAAATTGTCACTTCTTTTTTTGACAATCTTTCATATTTCATGAGAAAGTACAACATATTTATTGTTCTCACCTTTTATATTTATGATACAATAAAATATAAATTTGAAGTACTTTAATGCATATGCATTCCATTTCCATAATTGCATACATATGAATAGTATTTTTACCTTGGCAACAATACTTGTTCAAATGGACACCTTAATTTATAGATGACACATATATAGTCGATAATTTTTATATTTTATATGAAACAAAAAAAACATTTATTTCACTTGTTAATGAATATATTTATGCACTTTTATATAACATTTATATATTCTCATGTGTTCAAGTATGGATCTCTATTGCCCAATATTATTTTTTGATTTACATGTGAACTAATAATTAATAATATATAATATAAATATATTATGAAACTAAATTTTATAACCACAAATACTTTACAAACAATTAAACCCCACCTAACTAAAGATATCACATTTCCACAATCCATATTGATTATTGCTAGATGACTTATGGATTTGATTGTGTAAGAGTTTTTTTTTGCATCAACGTTGGATCACACTCCATCCATCATCAGGATAATTGAGAGCTCAAGGAGAGGTTTCTCTCCTTGAGCTCTCAATTATCCTGATGATGGATCATGGAGTGTGATCAACGTTTCGGATCACACTCCATGATCCATCATCAGGATAATTGAGAGCTCAAGGAGAGGTTTCTCTCCTTGAGCTCTCAATTATCCTGATGATGGATCATGGAGTGTGATCCGAAACGTTGATGCAAAAAAAAACTCTTACACAATCAAATCCAGAAGTCATCTAGCAATAACCCACCTAACTAGTTAACCCCATACCTTGACTTATAAGTCGATATAATTGGTGTCGTCCTCCCCACACATCTATTGTTTTGTTCAATTCCCGCTGAGACCAAAATCGATAGTATCTTCCTTCCTTGGCCATGTTTCTCATCCTAGGAATTTTACTCGTCCTCTCCACATCGATTCCTGCGGGAGCGAACACAACATTTATCTTCGACGAATTCAATGGCTCGGCCCTGGCTTTCTATGGTAACGCTTCAATACAGTCCAAATTCATCTCCCTCACGAGTGAGTCCCCACAGGTGTTTGGCCGTGCTCTATATGTATACCCAGTCCGCATGAGAGATTTTCTCTCATTCAGCACAACTTTCGTGTTCAACATTGTTCCTTCGGCTTCAGATCCTTCACTAAACGGGCACGGCCTGGCGTTTATCATAACCCCACACAAGTCTCCGGTGGGAGCTTTAGCAGGTCAATACCTCGGTCTCTTCAATGTTTCCTCCATTGGGAAGGCTGATAATCATCTCTTTGCAGTGGAGTTCGACACAGCCAAGAGCGAAGAATTTCAAGATATCAACAACAACCACGTCGGGGTAGATCTCAACGACCTCACTTCGGTAGATTCTAAGTCTGCCAGTTACTGGAATGGAGACCAATTCGAACAACTGACTCTCAACAATGGACACAACATTCAGGCTTGGATTGATTACAGCCATCCTAGGAAAGAGCTGAATGTTACCATTATAGAAGCTGGTTCACTTCGTCCACAGAAACCTCTGCTATCTTTGAAAAATACGAGTCTGTGGAACATTCTGGAAGAAGAAATGTACGTGGGATTCTTAGCAGCTACGGGAACCATGTTTGAAAAGCATTACATACTCTCCTGGAGTTTCAGTACCATCGGCGCGGCACCGGTCTTAAACATATCAAATCTTCCTTCTTCCTTAATACCCAGCAAGTCCAAGTCATGGCTAAGGCCAGGCATAATTGTAGCTTTGGTCGTTCCGGTCTTCTTGTGCGTTGGGGCAGCAGTTATTTGGTTCATACTAAAAAGAAACAGGTATAAAGATGATATTGAAGAATGGGAAATGGAGTATTGGCCTCACAGATTTAGCTACAGCGACTTATATATTGCCACCAAGGGCTTTCGGGACGACCAAATTTTAGGTTCTGGAGGCTTTGGCCGGGTTTTTAAAGGAGTTCTCCCTGCAAATGGCCTGGAAGTTGCCATCAAATTCATTCTCAGACCCAGCACTGAAGGCATGAAGGAATTCGTAGCAGAGATTTCAAGTCTTGGTCGTTTACAGCACCGGAATCTTGTGCAAATCAGAGGGTATTGCAGGCGGGGAACACAGTTATTCATAGTTTATGACTACATGCCAAATGGAAGCCTAGATAAGATTATATTTGGGAAATCAAAGACAATACTAGGGTGGTCTAAAAGGCACAGAATTCTTAGAGACGAGGCAGCAGGATTGCTATATCTTCACGAGGAGTGGGAGCATAAGGTGCTGCATAGAGACATCAAATCCAGCAATGTTCTTTTGGATTCGGAGCTTCGGGGAAAGCTCGGGGATTTCGGACTTGCTCGTTTGTATGAGCATAATGAAAACCCACAAACTAGCCGTGTTGTGGGCACCATTGGCTACATAGCCCCCGAATTGATACAGTCAGGAAAGGCCACTCCTAGCAATGATGTATTCAGCTTCGGTGTGTTCATGCTGGAGGTTGCATGCGGAAGGAGACCTGTTGATCCTTCTCTCGGTGATTCGCAAGAAGTTTTGATATACTGGGTGCGCGAGCTCTATGCGAATGATAGAGTGATCGATGCAGCCGATCCCAATCTTGATGGTGAGTTTGCAGACGAGGAGATGGAACAGGTGCTTATATTAGGACTGCTATGCTGTAATACCAAAGCAGAAGCAAGACTTTCCATTAGACAAGTTGTACGAATACTTGAAGGCGAGGAATCTATTCCAGGAGTTTTTCCCTTTCCAATTTCGTTTGGAATGGACAATTGTTTGTATAATAGTGATACTGATATAGCTTCGTGTACTTGGCCCTCCGATTCTTTCTAGGGAAGAGAGATTTTGGTTAAGCTCGGCGTGTCTGCGCCATCTGTCAGTCATGGCCTATAGGCGGTACTATTCGTCCCTGTATAAATCCTCCTCTAGTAGCTTTCTTCAGAACCTGTTCTATTGAGAAGATTTAGTCCCACACGGATTCAGTCTCTCAGATTTTTCTCCTTCGTAGTGACGTGTTTGATTTCCCTCGCTTCTCAGAATTGACATGTTTGTTGTCATTATTCATCGATCGCCGATTTCCAAATCATGTGGCATATTCGCTTCACTATAATACAAATAGCTATTAATATCTTCAATTTACAAATCAAATGGTATACGCTACTACTTAAGGATGTAGTTTCGTTATAATAGGTTTTCTTTTTATAAGTGATGTTTTAATAAATGGAAAATCGGCTAATTTTATATAGATCATAATTCTCAATAAGGAGAAGATTCTTAGTTCCTTCATGTGGAAAAAATTATAGTTTTCTTTGGACATTGTGATGTTAAAGTATTTTACGTTTTGATTTTATTTTAAATGATTAATAAGATTGCTTAAGTGGGTGGTTAATATTTTGATTTAGAAAAATATTGATATTTTATAAAATTTATTTAAATTTAAATGATCGTGAAGTATGTCATATTAATAAGTATGTGTCAATTTGTAAGTTATTGGTAGCAAAATCAATTGATTAAAATTTGTAAAATAATTTTATTATAAACTTGTTAATTCAAGTTTTAATTTATAAGAAAATGTCTATTATAATTTCTTATGTCTTGATATAAAGAATCATAAGATTATGTTCCCTAAACACAATCTTTTGAAACCCCACAAATAGAACTATAATTATTAAACCAATGCTCAAAATATTTTAATCATTCATTCATTAAACACACCAAAAGTTTGTTAGCTAATACTATTTTTTTTCTAAATTATTATAGAAAGGGAAAGAGGGCCAAGATCAAGGCCATGAGTCTATTCAAATAGAAGCTAAAATTAAAATAAGTTAATGATATCAATATTTTACAGAAGTAATAAAAAATTAGATTTGTATTTTAAAGACATGAATGATATATTTTTCTTATACATTCAATCAAAATATTGATTTTTTTTTTTAATAATATTATATTTAAATTTTCTTAATGTTTTAATCAAAACTAGGGATTACAATTTTGTAAGGATAAAAGAGAATTTAGGAATTTAGTTAAAATATTTTTAGTTGTTTTTTTTTTTTTAAATAGTAAATATTTAGCTTTTCATAATTGATGAAAATGTGGGGTCTATACTTTTATAAAAAGATCAATGTGATCTTCACTTTTTTCATAGATTTGTGTGTTTAATATTTTATAGATGTTTTGATTTACCAAAAAAAATATGTTGTGTTTAAGGTTGCTATCGTATTTATCTACCTCTTTAAGATAATAGTTTTTTGTTGGAAATAAATTCATTCATCTAGTGGATGAATTTTTGGGTCAAAGCCATAATATTGATCAAAGAATTATCACACAAATAAAAACTTTTTCATAATAGTTTTTTTTTGGAAATATATTCATTCATCTAGTGGATGAAATTTTGGGTCAAAGCCATAATATTGATCAAAGAATTATCACACAAATAAAGAATTTTTCATAATAGTTTTTTTTTTGGCAATATATTCATTCAGCTAGTGGATGAATTTTTGGGTCAAAGCCATAATATTGATCAAAGAATTATCACACAAATAAAGACTTTTTCATAGATTTATGGAATCGTTTGACATCTGAAAAGAGTTTAACTTTCACATATTACTCTATTTAATTCATTATGTTGAAAAACAATTACATATTTTTTTTTTCAATGTGAAAATGGACTCCTTTATTTTTAGTTATGTTAGGATATCATTAAGTGACTTTTTGATGTTTACTATATATATTTTTAAAGAGTTATCATAAATTTGTAGTCTCTTTTTATTTCTCACCAATCATTGAATCTAGTGTTCTTTAGTCAAATGAATCATGGCATGTTGTATAGTGATCCAATTCATTATTGAAGTTGAATAAAATTAATCAATTTCATTATTTTCTATTTATTTTATTGATATATTTTTTGAATATATTATTTTTAAATTTTTAAATGTTAGTTTTTCTTTTTTAACACATCTAGTAAACATAGGCTTATTGTAGAAAGAACTATATAAATTAATTTATTTGCAATGATTTTTAATTTTTATTTTGTGTTCAATAGTATACTAAATAAAGAAATATGAAATTATTATTTTTATGATCATCACAATAGTTCATTTCTATTTAATATAATTTCTTGTTGGTTATAATTCAAAAATTACAAATGGGCCTAATAAATATTTCAAGGTTCTATGATCCACCATTTGTTATGATTTTGATGATAATTTTAAATTTTGTAAATTCATTTATTATATATTGTTTCTATGTATTAGTTTATGGTAGTTGTGTAGCTATAAATAATAGGGATGGGCTACATGAAAATAAGAGGTTAATGATTTATAAAATATCCTTAGTAATATTAGAATAATTTGAAGCATCTTTATTTTGAATTTAAGTATGTTTATTGTATATATTTTTTATGCCATCCTTGATTATGTTTGATAATATGATTATGTCTAGCATTATTGTTAATTATTCTAATGCAATTTTTATTTGATAAATTTAGTGTGACAAATGGAAACATCTATGATAATCTAGCTTATTAGAGAAAAGATCTTAATCTTGTGAGAGATAAATGTGAACTCAAATTGTATCAAATCTTGCAAATTACATATTTTTATTGAATGCATGTATATTCTATACAATAAATTTGTATCTTTAATCTCATTTAGATATAAAAGAATATTTGTTTAAATTTTGATAATGAATAAATTTATGTTTTAAAAAAAAATGATAAACAAGATAAAATATCATGCCTTAAATGACTCTTAAATTATTCAAAATGCATAATATTCATTCTATCATTTGACTTTCTTATATACAAATTACAATTCATTTCATTCATGAACTCTATTATTAGTACTTGTCATAGCCAAAACTATTGCAATGTGTTTTGTTTTTCTTAGCTAAATATTTATTAATAAGTTAGCTTTCAACCAATCAAAAACAATAATTTTTTTTGAAAAAAAATAAAATTCAATTTTATAAAGTAAACTTGTTAGTTATTTAATTTTATAAATTATAAAAAATATTTATTGTGATTATGATTGGCTAAAAAATTTTGTGTGTTATTGATGGATTTTGAGGAAAAGTGAAAATGAACTATTATTTTGCCTATTATTATTTTGACTATTTTTAAGAAGATATTTCTAATTTGAGTGACTCATGTTGCTCGAGTAATTCTTCTCCGAGAATTCTTAGATAAATTTTATATTTATATAATTATTATTTTTTTCTTCTAATTATATTATATTATCATTTGAGTTTTTTTATTTTTTGTTTGATATTTATAATATCTTTATAATATTTAAAATTTTAATATATAATTATTTTTATATAATATAATTAAGATAAGATTAAAAATTATTAATATTAATATAAATACATATAACTATTTTTATTCCATTAAATTAAAATATAAACATGCATTGCTCTCCAATTTACATTATAATGATTAATATATTATCTATATAATTTTAATAAAAAATAACATTAATTTAACATTTTTAAATGATTATATTAATACTATAATTAACAAAGTTAACATTTAATTTTATTCACATTAACGAAACTTAAATTTATTTTTATTATTAAATCTAAAATATTATAAAGACGAAGTACTACCGCTACGTGGCACTTGTTTGATTGTCTTATATTGAAATTACCATTCATTTAATATCTTTTTGACTTATATTTCCAAGTAAGTGTTCACAGATTTTTATTATAAAATCTCTCCTTTCGTGTGATGAGGGTTCAGCCACGATTGAAATGCTTGTCGTGTTAAGCTTGAATGAAGGAGGACCGTTAACGTGGAGTTCGAAGCGTCCTTATTTTTCTACACAACTGACCGCAGGTATGTGGTTTCAAAAGCTGGGGCGTCAACTGAAAAACTCCAATACAATTGAAGGTCGATTATCATGGGGGTGGGAAGGATTCTTGTCCTCGTAGTCTTCGTCGTCCTTGCCGCTGCAGAAACCCATACAAGTTTTACATTGACTCAATTCAATGTCTCAACCCTCGACTTATTCGGAAATGCTTCTGGGCATTCCAATGGCGTCTCCCTCACTAATCAATCACAGCACGTGTTCGGTCGTGCTTTATACCCTCTACCTGTGCGAATGAAAAATACAACATTTCGATCATTCAGCACTACATTTGTGTTCAGCATGGTACCTTATTCTCAAGATCCTTCACGAAGCGGGCATGGGTTGGCTTTTATCATCACCCCTCACAAGTCACCCGTCGGGGTTTTAACAACTGAGTATCTGGGTTTGTTTAATCTTTCGAGCAACGCACAGCCCTACAATCATCTGTTCGCTGTCGAGTTTGACACAATCAAGAACGAGGAATTCCAAGACATCAACGACAATCATGTGGGTGTGGATATCAACGAACTCACCTCTGAGGAGTCCAAGCCTGCAGGTTATTGGGTTGACAGTGATTTCCGAGATTTGGATCTCAACAATGGACAGAACATTCAAGCGTGGATTGATTATGATCATCTTCAACGGGAGCTTAATGTCACCATTGTAGAAGCCGGTTCGCTTCGGCCGGGAAAACCACTTATTTATCTGAAAAATTTCAGTCTGTCGGCCATTCTTGAAGAAGAAATGTATGTTGGTTTCTCTGCGGCTACAGGAACATATGTTGAAGACCATTATATTCTTGCTTGGAGCTTCAGTACAAATGGAGCAGCTTCTTTCTTGGATACGACTCATCTTCCTTCCTTCCTTCCACACCATAGCCTAAACGTTGGACTGATAGTCAGTGTTAGTGCGATTCTCACATTTGTAATATGGGTAATGCATGTAGGTCTTCTCCTGTGGTTGAAGAGAAGACAGCGCAGGAATTTTGTCGAAGAATGGGAGGTCGGGTATTGGCCTCACAGATACAGCTATAGAGACCTGAATATTGCAACAAAAGGATTCAGAGACGACCAAATTTTGGGCTCTGGAGGATTCGGTCGTGTTTTCAAAGGTGTTCTTCCTGCTACTGGGCTCCAAGTTGCGGTTAAATCTATCTGTCAAGAAGGAGTAAAGGAATTTGTAGCAGAAATTTCTAGTTTGGGCCGTCTCAAGCACCGGAATCTTGTGCAAATCAGAGGCTACTGCAGGCGAGAAAAACAGTTATTTGTAGTTTACGATTACATGCCCAATGGAAGTCTGCACAAGCTAATCTTCGAGAATCCCTACGGAGTGCTGCGATGGCCGCAACGGTTCAAAATTCTGAAGGATGCGGCAGCTGGATTGCTGTATCTTCACGAAGAATGGGAGCAAACGGTAGTACACAGAGACATCAAATCCAGCAACATTTTATTGGATTCGGAGCTCAATGGAAAGTTAGGAGATTTTGGGCTTGCTCGCCTGTGTGAACATAATGAAAACCCGCACACAAGTCGCTTAGTGGGGACACCGGGATACATTGCCCCGGAATACATTAACACAGGAAAAGCGACTACCAGCACGGACGTGTTCAGCTTTGGCGTAGTGATGTTGGAGGTTGCTTGTGGAAGACGGCCTATTGATGCTGCCCAAATTGTATTGGTGGATTGGGTGCGAATGCTCTATGCGAACAACCGGTTGGCCGACGCAGCCGATCCCGTGCTCGGTGGTGATTACGTTGACGATGAGATGGAACGTGTGTTGAAATTGGCAATCCTATGTTGTGATCCCCGTCCGCAAGCAAGACCTGGCATGAGGCAACTGGCTCAAATACTTGAGGCCCAAGATTCACTTCCGCCCTTTCTTCCGCTTCCCTTTTCTTACGGAGAAATCGGTTCTGTGTAACATGCACCAGGTTCAATAGTCTTCTATCATTTCATGTACATATTACGACTGCTTTGAAAGAAATCATACTGTCTCTTCCACAATAATTTTTTTTGTGTTCACACTTGAAAGTCAAGATACAAATCCTGGATTATTTTCGTTTACTATAAGTTCATGGCAGCGAGGTTGTCCCCTCAACTGCTGACTGTATTTTTGAGATATAGTAAATGCTCCGCTATAACTTTGCTTGTCATTTTATTTTCCTAAAAATTAAGCGAACAATAAGTATGAATGGGAAGAATTATATCATTATGTGCCTTGGGATATTAACATATGACTTATGTAATTGCTTTTAAGTTATACTAGCAGTTGCACAATATTCAATGAGCAACGAAATAGCCGATAGGCACAAACCAATTTTATTTTCCCTTAATGTTCTCCCTGCCAGTGTTAGCATCAGATTGGAGGAGATCCCGGTGGGGGAAGCCAAACATTGATGTTTGAATAGATCCATTCCACCATCTAAAAGAAAAGGGAAAAATTTAACCAACACATTCGGGTCTTCCAACAATGCAAGGTCACGAGGACGGGGAATGCCCTTACCCAATGAAGTTGTGGCCAAAGTCCTTTCCAAACCAACCAACATGTCCTTCCTAAACAACCACTTTATGATCACCCTTGAATCAGCCTTGGAAACCCACATATCTAACAAACTAGCCAGGACATAGGATGAAATGTTAGAGTCCAACCAATATCCCTCCACACTCGCCATAAAACCTTTACCAGTGAGGCATTTTACTTTGTGAAGGCGAGATAATCTAGGTGTTGAATTATCCGACACAGCTAGAGAGAAGTCATTGGGAAAATATATATATCTCTCACTCATATACACACACTCCCTCTTTCTCCTTTTCTACCTCTATCTCTATCTCTCTATCTTTTCGCCTATGTATACCTCTTTCTATTACTTATCTCTATCACCTTTCTCTCTCACTCTTTCCCCCTCTATCTCTATCTTCCTATCTCTTCCCCCCTCTCTACCTATATCTCATCATGTGTACCCCTCTCTTTCTCACTCATCTCTCTATATCTTTCGATCTATATCTCTCTTTATCTTTCTCCCTATCTTTCTCCCTATACATCTATATCCTTTCCCGCTCCCCCCTTCTTCTCTCTCTATCTTATTCATTCCATCTCTCTCTCCATCTCTTCTACTCTGTATCTTTATCTTTATTTCTCACTCATCTCTCTATCTCTTTCTATCCATATCCTTGTCTATGTATATCTACCTATCTATCTATCTCCCTATCTCTTTATCTCTTTTCCTATCCCTCTCTATCTCTCTATATCACCCTTTATCTATATGTCTCCATCTCCATCTCCCTCTATCCCCCTCTTCTTCTCTCTCCCTCTCTACATATATCTCCCTCTTCCCCATCTCTCTCCCCTTTCTCTCTCCCTCCCTCTCTATCTCTCTCCCATCTCTCCTCTTGCTCCCTCCTTATCCCCCTATCCATCTTTATATCTCAACCTTTATCTCCCTTTATATTTCCATATATCTCTATATCTATTTCTTTCTCTTCCCATTTATCTATATCTTCCTCTCTCTCTCTCTATCTCCCCCTATTTCTATCTCCCTTTCCATCTTTATTTGTCTTTCTCTACTTCTCTCTATTTTTCTTTCTTTTTCTCTTTTTCTCTCTCCCTCTCCTCCTCTCTCTATATCTCCTTATATCTCTATCTTTATATCACTCTATCTTTCCATATATCTCTCTCTATATCTCTATCTCTCACTCTTCCTCTTCTTCTTGATCTCATTATCTCTTCCTTTCTATCCATCCCTCTTTATCTCTCCCCTTTATCTCCCTATCTCCCTATCTCTCTATCTTTATTTCTCCTTCTATCTCTCTCTATATCTAATCTATTTGTCTCCCTTGTTCTCTCTCATTCTATATTCATCTCTACCTCTATCTATTTGTGTCTCTTCCTCTCTCACTCTATATTCATCTCTACCTCTATATTCCTCTCTTCCCCTCCATCTCTAGAAATGTTTCCCTCTCTCTACCCATCCATCTCTCTCCCTATCTCTCCCCCTCCCTCTTCATAAACCTTCATTGTCTTCTTAATTGAAATATTTTCTTTCACTCATTTTTAGAGACCTTTGTTGCACAACAATATCATTTTATGAATGGCCAGCCAATTGAACTCATGTAATACACAAATTTTAAAAAATTCCCTAATTGACATTCCATAATTCTTGGCATACCCATTGCACACCAAGGTGCGATTGCTAATATTTATAAATACAAAACTCAAAAATTTAAAAAATCCTTTAAAAAACTCAATTTCCCCTTTTTTCAATCATATATGGATTCGTGCTTACCAAGACTCGTAATAATTTAGTTAACTATTTACATTTAAATGTATGAAATTTGAAAAGTTATTTTTTATTATTTTATTAGGTAATCGATATAGTTTAGTTTTTAATATTAATATTATATTTTTAAAGTGTATAATTTTTACTTAGATTTTTTTTATTAAAAAGATGTTAAATTATTTTATTAGGTAATCGATATAGTTTAGTTTTTAATATTACTATTATATTTTTAAAATGTGTAATTTTTATTTAGAAATTGTTTATTAAAAAGAAGTTAAAAAATGAAAATTAAGTAACTTTTAATATTTATATTTTAGATTGATGAATGTTTAGAATTCATATATTCATTGATTTTTATTTTAAAATGATTAAAAATTTTAAATTAAAAAATAATAAAAAATCTTTTCAATTTTTTTTGAAGATAAATAATTTTTAATAATTTTTTTGTATATTTATAATTTATTTTATTTTATTTTTTCTACCTACTAATTCTAAACGACACAGCCAGATTGATATTAATAACTCTAACCTTACGCTAATTCAAATTCTAATACTAATTTTAAATAATGTGATTAAGTGACAAACAATTGAGTATTCCATAAAATATCATTTACATTTCTAAAGATTTGGAGACAAAATAGGGACCCTTCTTTCCTTTAAACCATACACATCAATGCTTTTGTAATGATTACATTATTATTAATAATATAACTATCAATTAAAATTTAAACTTTTAATGATTTGCAACCATGCAAAACAAGCACAATTGTCTTCACTCATAAACTTAACTCATTTCCTCAAATTAATTTCCCCCTCCATTGGAGAATGTTAAACCAATGAAACAACTGCAGGATGCTCATAATTTGACATAACAAAGAAATATGTGGTAAGATGTACCACTTAATTTCATTAGGCTATTTTTCAAAATATACAACTCATTGTATGATATTTAAATAAAAAATTACCTGAATAAACTTAATAAATAAATACAATAATAAAATATTAAATTAACACATTTAATCTTTGCCTAAAATAAAACTAAAAATAGGGTAAACTTTAAACAAACAAATAAAAAAATTAACTATAAAATATAAATGCACTTACCTTTTCTACAGTAGAAAATAATAAACTAAACACAAATCTTTGGCCTTAATTACCTACATTATTTACTATTTTTTATAAAAAATGGAAATGAGGTACTACCCACCAGGTAATGTCAGAAACTACCTTCTACAGGAAAACGTTGATCTATGCCAATTTTTAAAAGTCCTAATAAATTTTTATCGTTCACGTGACCGGCGCCAAAAAAAAGTTGAATTAGTCAATGACTCATTCTGAATAGGCTACATTATGAACACCGAGATTCTATGCCTCCCAAAATCTTTGAAGTGACATGGATATTATTAGCCGAGATTATGTGCCGATATTCGTGGGGTTTCTGGCACCAATATTTAAGCTGACATTCGTGGGGTTCCCACCGGCGTCAGACTGGGGGAAATGCCGGTGGGGTTCCCCACATAAAATAGCCTATCGGCTAATAACTTAATATTTCAAAACTATTTGGTATTAGTACTGATTAATTATTTCTTCATCACTTTAAGTGTAATTCTTAAGTTTGAAGGGTTTTACAGTAGAATGATAAATCTTGAAAGGTTTTAAAGTGGAATGGTCAAATATGAAGATTTTATTTATTTTTATTTTTATTTTTATCTTTTTTGAGTTTTTTAAGATGGAAAAAAAAATATTTTGTTATTTTCCTTTTAATAATAAAGAATAAAATCACTAGTAAGTTATAAGTTAACAAAATATATAATTGTATTATTTCTTAAATGTTTTTTTTCAAAAATTGATTAGTTTGAGTGGTTTGTTATTTTCTTTTCAATATTTTTTAACAATGTTTACTAAAAAGAATAAAGACAAAAAATTTGTTGGAGTGGAGGCATTCAATAAAATATAAGTGGGTGAAAATTATGTTCAAAAAAGAAAAAGAAAAAGAATTGGTTAAGAAAGAAGGAACATAATTGGTGTATCTATATAAACAATTGGGAAGTCTATATAAACAATTGGGAAGTCTATATAAACAATTGGGAAGCCATTTTGGAACAAATAAAAAGCATTCCAAAATTAATATGAAAGATCTTAAAATAGTAATAGTACTAGAATGTACTAGTAAATTGTCAATAGACACAAATATTTATAGCCCCATTTCTAAATGGTGCACCTGATTTTTTTTTATTGCAAAGGCATTTCATGTAGTATTTGGTGAATAAGGCTATAAATAATTTTTCTATTACCCATTTGATAACACTTTTAGATTGTAGCATTAATTTTTTAAATATATTATTCTTAAATATTAAAAAAATATAAATCTATATGTTTATGCTTTACACATTGTTAGAATTCATAGATTTATATTTTTGTGACATGTACATTGTTAGGTGTATTATTGATCACCTGAATATTTTTTTTACTATCACAATCCACCATTATACAATTAAAATGTGTTATGTTGTAGTATCTATGTTATTATATTAATTAGTGTATATATTCATTAATTTTTTTCTCTTCAACCTTCAACATTAAAGCACAAAAATCGTAAAAATATATATATAGATATAAGATTCTAATCTACATTAAAAAATGGTAAATAATAGGCTTTCTATGTGTTTTTAATTAAAGGTAAAATATGTTCTTAAGGGACCCGAAATCTTATTACAAAATGTTTCTTAAATGATTAACAATCAAAATTAGTAGCGAATCATCAACAAACCAACAAAAAAGCATAGCAAGAAAGGACAACAACAAAAAATAAACTACAATAAATATTTAAGAGTATTGGTTGCATCTAGCTCTTGTTGATAAAAACTTTGATGAAGGTTGATAAAATTTAGTGATTCTTTCTTTTTATCTTCAAAAGAATTATTCTTTCCACATGTTCTACACCAAGATGCTTCAAAATTTGTGACATGCCTCTCCATCAATTTGTTGTCTTCTTTACATAATCCTTCAAGGCATAACACTTGCTAAAGGTTTTTCAAATGGGTTTGTAAGCTAAGTGGACTTAACCTTAGCGAAAAGCTCCATGGTTAAGCACACTTGAGTTAGAGTAGTATTGGGATGGGTGACCTCCTAGTAAGGCCTAGTGATTCACCTCTGTGAGCATCATCTAGATGCAATGAATGCTAAGTGGACCATTCATCATCATGAGAGACGGATTCTTGTGAATCACTACTCATGAAATATGGGTCAATGAGTTTGACTCATAAAACTACATGGTTGGATCTTGATAGCAATATCAAAATTTGACACGATGAGGAAAATATCTCCTACTTATCAATTGATGAGCTAAAGGAGATCTGTAATGAATGGTTCATAAGGAACAACAATTGCTAAAGGTTTTTAAAATAGGGTTGCAAGATAAGTGGGCTTAACCTTGGCGGAAAAACTCTATGGTAAAGCACGCTTGAGCTAGAGTAGTATTGGGATGGGTGACCTCTCGAGAAGGCCTAGTGCTTCACCTTCGTGAGCATCAGCTAGATGCAATGAGCTCTAAGTGGACCATTCATTATCATGAGAGATGTGTTCTTGTGAACCATGATTGCACATGAAACATGGGTCAATGAGTTTGACTCGTAAAACACCACGATTGAATCATCATAGCAATATCATAGTAAAATTTCCATAATTTGACTAATTTATGATTATGCATTACAAAATGCAAACATGAAATCAATTTTTTGAAATTTTAAAACCATAAAATTAAATTCACAATACAATTTTGAGATCTAAAGTGGAGCTATTGATTGATCCTAATCTGAAAATGAAGATCTTGATGTCTTTTTGCAACAAAACAATACACTTTTCACCTTTTTGATGATATGCACAATGCCTAAATGAGTGCAATGAACACTTTTAGATTTGATTTCAGATCTAAGGTGACCTAATATATATTTGTAAATGCAATTAAGATGTATATCTGACCTAAGATGACTAAAGTTAAACCTATTTGAACTTAGGATGCAGTATGATATAAAATCCCACTTTTATGTAATGATGGATGTAAAAAAATGCAATCTTAATCTTAGATCTAAGATGATATGCTTCAAATTTCAAAAGGTTTATAGTAAAAACCAATTGGGTTCACCAAAATATTTTGGTGGGAAGAGTGAGAACCTTAGGATTCAATGAGGGATAGTCACCTTTTCGCTAACAAAAACTTGGCGAATTAAAGATGGGAAAGGACATGAGATTAACTTACAAGGAGAAGGACAGGATTGAATATGTTGGCATCTCGAAGAGGATGAGAGCTCACCTGAAGAGAAAGGTTGTTTCTATGCCCCAGGAGATTCATGCTCTCAAAAAGAGCACCCAGGATATGTGCAACCTTGAAGCTAAGGTTGTTGATACTTTAAAGTTCTTAGGATAGCTCTAGTTGTGTGCTGGATTTTGTGTTGGCCTTCGCTGGCTCTAGGCTTGTGGCTATGGTTTCTTCTGGTCTTTTATGTTTTGCAGCTGTCCTATTTTTTTGGGCACGGTAATGCTTTATCTTTATTTAACTTGTAAATTTTGTGGTTTTGGGTCCTTGTAAAACCCATTTTTTCCTTTATCAAAAACTTACAACTTGAAAGGTGATTCAACCAATCCTTGATCTACAATTCCCTTTTTGGGGGGTGGATTGAGTTGGGTGATTTGAAAATGGAATTATGATGAAATGCAATGATGCAACTAGCTAATTATAAAAATGCATTAGTTTGATATGAATATAGATAATCTGGAAACTGATAACCAAATTTAATGACCAGATAAGAATAAAGTAGATATGTGTGCACCCGTGTCTCAATTTTGAGCCTAATTTGAGTGGAAAAGGGTACCTAGGGCACCCTAGACTAGAGATATAAAGTTAAAATCCACTTTCATATTCCTCAGGTCCTTGGTCCATGGCTTCTTCCTTTCTGGTCTTATTGTCAAATCTTCATCAATCATTGAGATAATTTAATCTTTATTTAACAATTCTCACATGTCTAGATATATGAGGTTAATCTATAGTGAAAATGATTTTTTCTATATTCCTCTTGATCTTCAAATTAAAATTTATAACATGACATTTGAAATAATAATAACAATCATAGTAAAATTAGTAATTCTATATTTTCTACACTTTTTATTTATCCTAGGTCATAATTATTTATTAGATACATGCTTTCTATCAAAGAAATCATCTATAATATAGT
Source organism: Sequoia sempervirens (assembly GCA_007258455.2). Classification (NCBI taxonomy): domain Eukaryota; kingdom Viridiplantae; phylum Streptophyta; class Pinopsida; order Cupressales; family Cupressaceae; genus Sequoia; species Sequoia sempervirens. The sequence continues at coordinate 107,979,771 of VDFB02281492.1, read as the reverse complement.
AATAGTGGGTGGGTTGATCAAGTTTATGAATTCTAAATTGGTTTAGTATAGTCTAGACAGTATTAGTATTTAAAGCATTTCTCTTACATACAACAATCTTAGAGGAAATGGTACTATAAAATGACTACCTAGCCTAATTCCTATAGAGAGAGGACAATATTACAAGACATTCATGTGCTCCTTCAAAAGGAGAATCAAACACTTATGGGAAAGAACGTATGGGGAAGGTTTGAAAATAGGATATATATGCGTATATATGGTCCTATCCATGTATAAGGAAGGTTTTGAGGTAGTTAGAGATCTAATAGGTAATTTTAGTAAGTCTTAATGTATTTTTTGTCTTGATATAGAGATATTAAGTAGTAGAGGTCATAGGTTGAATAAAGATTGGTGATGGATAGATGGATAGGTTTATAGTCTATGGCCAAGTAGTATTGGGAGGATGTAGTTGATAAAGGCATTTTAGATGGGTATGAAGCAAGGGTAGGATTGAAACTAGGATCAATTTTAGGGATTTGATCAATCTAAGGGTTGATAATTTGAATTTTATATTTTCTAGGGTTTTAGATTTATTGTTTAGGTTTTTAGATTTATTATTTCTGATTTGAGATTTATTATTTAGGGTTTACACATGGTACATACTAGTTCAAATGAAATACATTCATTTTCCTAATTAAAGGTTTCATTTATAAACATGAAATATAAACCCTAAAATATATTTATCATAAAACTTAAACCCTAAAGACAAAAATATTTATTAAAAAGTAAAAAATCCTACTTGGAGGCCTTCAAGAGGTGTGAGGTTGGTAGGAGGAGTTGACAAGAGGTGGCCAAGTGGGTACCTATTCTTGGTTTCTATCAACCTCTTACAACTACTAGAAAAAATGAGCTTGCAACAATTTAAAAATATATGATTTTACAAACTATGTACACATTTACATTGTGATCCTTGATCATAACAGTTACTAGTTTTATTTTAAGGCTCAGGTACCTGATACTAAATAAGTATCTATTTTTTAAAAAATGGGTTCCTATTCCTGTTAATATTTTTTCTTCACCTAACACTTACTCCATGTGTGGACCAAACTTCTTTGTTTTACCCACATTCCACTTTAATCTATTTTTAGTGATAATAAAGATGATGATTTCACTAAATGGGTAAGAGAGTGACATAGGCCACTTAAAATTTTGGCATAAATGTAGTTACTAAACTATATTTATTGAAGTTACATATTATATAAGACTTCATCATATTTTTTCTAATGTCCATTAGTTAGAAGCTTGCATTCAAAAAGATTTTTTTAAATTATTTTCATTATGTAAGAGTGGATTCCTTCAATAACATTGAAAAATAGATATCTCCTATTGTGACTTTGACATTGAATAGATACTAAAATATTCTCTATATATATGCCCACATCCCAATGAAACTAGATAAAAAATAATCCTAAATGATCAAAGAAAAGAATAATTTGAGAAACAACCACAACCATAAAATATAAACTCTTAGAAAACCATTATAGATTAGGTTTCCCCACTTACAATATTTAGAATGCACTTTAGATTCCCAAGGACCATGTAAAAAAAAAAGTTTTAATACCTAGGAATTTTTTGATGGGAACTTCACTTCTTAAAATTGCATAATCTGGGTTCACACATATGATCATTTATTTATGAATGACTATCACATTCTCATATTGACAATTTCTCGTCTTTGTAGTTACATCATTTTTATGCATGTAACCTAATAAAAAAATCTTTAACACCTTTATTAACTATTTGTATTAAAAATATAAGTATTTGTCTCCAATTCTTTCTCCTTATTTCTATAAATAATCTATATGTTTCCCCCTAAAAATTATTATAAACAATTTATAAATTTTAAACTAGAAAAGAAAATCAATTAAAATAATTTAAATTGAAATAGAAAATTTGAAATATGAAATAAATTTCTTAAATATATTTTCACCTAACATAAATGATCAAATATATTTAAAACAAAGGGGTCTAAAGTTTGAAGTGTTAATTTTAATGGTTGAAAACTAAATATCTAGTTGACTACTCTCTTTTTTCACGAAGAAAACTAAGTCATAAGAAAACTAAATTGTAGGAAATTAGTATTAGCTTCAAAATTTATTGAAAGGTAAAAAGAACAATGAAAATAAAATCATTTTAACATAGGAAAATAATGACATCAAACAATGTAAGTGTAGTCAAGGGAAATGTCATATATAGAACCATTAGAGACTCTTTGCAACTCTTTAGATATTGCAACACATGATTTGAATCTCTCGTATTATGCTAGTAAATGTGATAATAAATTATTATTTTATTCCTATTACCTTTTCTCAGGTGATTGTCCTATAAATTTCATTTTATTTTTTCACCATATAAATCTTATAAATAAATTTAGAAATAAAGTATATATTAACTAATTAAAATTTTATTTTACATCTTTTTTATTGAAGAATCTCAAAATTTATCATTTTATATATTATTTTTGTTCATATACTTAAAAGAAGAGAATAATAACTCATCTTCAATTAGAATATCATATATCTATTACTTTTTAATTATAGAATTTTGAACTAATTAAATTTGGGAATCACAAAAAACTTTCACTAAATCTTCAATATTCTAACTTTGACATCTTGTGGTAATAATACTTTATTCTAGAAATCATGACGTCACAGACATTTTCCCATCCAATGAAACATTCACATCCTGTGCAGGTAGTTCTACGGTTCACAGACTGGGCTGTCCTACTCCCACAAAAGTCATCCTCAGTTACACACATAATGTTTTGAGGGCGAACATAAAGGTGAGGATGGGAAGTTCTTTATTGTTCTTGGAAGTCATTGAGGTTAGGTGAGGGCAGGACTCTAAGATACTATTGAGGAGAAGTTACTAGTTACGTCAAACGTGGATTGGTTTGAAAGAAATGTCTTTATAACAGTAATTTATATTAATGTTACTATTATTTTTTTTTGTTTTGTTGTAAGGTTTTATATCAAATTCATGTAATCATTTAGCTATTCAATACAAGAACACAAGTGTTAGATTAAAATATTTTCAACTGATAATTAAGGATTGATGGGCATCTATTATGTCAAAGTCACTAGAGGTAAGATACAACCTTCATCTCTAATGATGTCGGGGTCTTTCACTTAGCAACCCTTGATCCTTCGTAGACTTATTCAACACCATTAAACTTCATCAGTAGACCAATGACATTGACAATATACTATTTTTACTGATTCAAAGTGGTTTCTAATTGATAAATTAGGTAGTCTTTAAGAATAGTTGTAAATGATAAGTTAAATAGGGGGAAGATTTGAATTTGAAATAATTCTTTTTAAATGAATAAGTGTCTATTATCATTTAAAAAATCATTTTATACATATTCACAGAAAAAAAGTGGGTGAAAAAGGTTGCACCCCTAGAGGCCTTATGGGTCTAAGGCTCGAAGCATAAAAAACATATAAACTTAAACAAGTTGTTAGGTGGCTATCTAGCAATAACAAAGGGGGGCTCAGAGGAGGACCCCAATCATTTGGTTTTCCCCACACATCAATGGAGTCTGAGGTGTTGGTGGAGTGTTCCAACCATCATTATATGTATCTCTTTTTTCTTCTTCTTCTTCACAACGAAGAAAAATAGCAAGAGTTAGTTGAGAAAACTTGCTAGAATTAGACCAACTCGAATAACAACTAATAGGCCACCCAAAAGTTCCTCGTGTTGGTGGAAAAGAGGTGGGGCATTGAAAAGAAAGTTGCAACCAACCCTATTGAATACTATCCCTTCATCCACCCATAGGAGAAACCCAGGAGCAAGACTCTAGGGAACCTCAAGTAGAAAGGATGCATCTAAGACATCACCCATGAGAAGACGAGTGGCCCCTAGAAGAAGAGGGAGACAAAGGAACTCTAGAAAATATACAAGGAGCATTTCCACTATTGTTGAGGATCACTTGCAAATGGGTCATCTCAAGTGCAACCTCGTTGGCATGCGTTTGAATCTATCATAAAATATTTAAGCAAATCATAGCTTTAGTAAAACCAAAATCATGTTAATCAATAGAACAATTGGAAAAAAATAGTCAAATTTCTATCTTTCCAAATGCTAAAAAGAATTTCCACCATGAAAGCATGCTAAATCTATTTGTTTTTATGAGGGACGAGGTCATTCCCCTCAAAGAACCACATTCCACAAAAAGGGGTATGGTTTGAAGGGTTTGAAAAAATCATGTACCCAAGTTCAAACATTCTGAGCTCTAGGACAAAACCAAAATAGGTACCTGAAAGACCCTGGATACACACAAAATGGGCAATGAGGACCAAAACCTGCCAAATGGAATAAACTGGACCCAATGAGAAGCCTTTGAAAAATAATACATGAAGTAAAATGAGCCAATTTGCGCTCCAAAACAAGTGTCCAAATTATGTGAAAATGTGCTATCAAATAGAGATCGATGATTACAAACACCACCATTGATTCAAAGTGGGAATCATGGGAAATTGGGGAGAGAGCTAAAAATATCCTTGTGATGGTTTGTAATTTTGGAATGTTGTGTTTGGACACCAGTTCCAATATTTCCACCAAGGCCTACAAGAATTGATATTAATTTTGTAAATCATATCGATCAAAACTATCATCATAACTATATCAAAAGTTTCATGATCCTGATTAGAAAGGTAAAATTTGGCTTTAGCTTGATGGATAGAAGATCTTATAGATTTCTAATTCATTTCTTGTGAAATGTCAATGCACAAACCCACAACAACCTTTCCAAAGGGTGATCATGATCATACAAATGGGATACGACTAGATATTATGTTTATTAATGGAATGCCCATTATGAGATCTATAACCATCATTGAGAAGTCAACACTGCATGGCTTCCCAAGCTCTCCAAATATTTTTTCACAAATTTCCCTTGATTTAGATTGAGTTTTCATACTGAGAAGGGTTTGAATCCCAATCCCCTTCCATGTAGGTCATCCAATAAGATGATGAAAAGTGATACAATGTCAAATAGGGATTTTCCAAGCTACGTCATCATGAAGGGCACAAATGATTTGGTGGAACCTCTAAAAACTTTTGTGTTCTGTTGATATTTGATGCATAGTTGGCTATCTTTTTTGGTCTAGGATGTGTCATGTGGTTTAGGGTTTTGGTTTGGCCTCGTCTAGGGTTTTTTTGTGTCCTAAACCCCTTAGAAAATCCTAAGTGTTAAAATCCTTGCATAATTCTAATTTGCAGTTGACCTGTGCTAGCCAGTTCCCAGATCCTCAAGTTATAACTAAGGTTGTCATTTGCTTATTGGCCCCTATTACCTAGTCTACCGATCACTACCCATTGGATTATATTAAAACATATCAAAAGAAATGGGTCTAAAAATCTTTAAATATTTACCATTTATCCTAAGTTCGAGTTTTTAATAATGCTTAAAGTCTTTTACCTTATCGACCTAGGAAACGAACCCTTTTTAGTCATCACTTAGCACACATGTCTATTATTTAGTGCTTATGAAATCGTCATCAGGTCCCACCAAATACATCCTATTGGTTCTCCTCTCTGCCAACCTCTAGGAATAAAATAATCTAATAAAAGAACCAATGGGGTAGTAGGCGAGTGACACATGTCCATCCTTGTGGCGGGTCCTATCAACACTTCAAAGCATCGGTGATAAAAGGTTATGGAATTGATAGATCAGATGTAATCTTATGGTTTGATCTTGAATGCTCCCCATGAGCCCATTAGGGACCTACTATTAGATCTCAGCTCTTAGATGGATGGCGGTCAAGCACCATGTGGCACCATCACCACCATCCTCAGGACTATAGAAGGTATTGAAATATTTGGTGAAATACTTTGAGCAACTATGGTAGTGTTAAAAGGTGTGCTACTAAAGAGATATAAGTGCATGTGCAAAATTGCTCCACGAGATGTTTTAATCTTGACAATTCATCATAAAGGAAGGTTAACTATCTAAGTGCTAGGCTTGGAAATTAAAGGACATACATATTAAGGGAACTTGTTGGGTTGATCTGGGTCATGGCCTACTAGCCTATGATTGTTGATCTAAACCATGTAGATTCTAGAGGGCTAGTGAGTGGTTTCCATGTGGATCCTCTCATGACTTGTAAAGCATGGTGGGGCCACAAAGCCAATGAAAAGGATGCCCACATGGCAAATATTGGGCCTAGTGGATTTTGAGTAAGTGAAAAGGAAAATGTTCAAACTATTTTGACTCCATCTTGGTTGCACATTGATCAACGTCACAATGAGATATATAGTGGAAATTAAAAGTTGCTAAAAAGGACATCATGGAGCCATTCTCCTTCATGTGAGTGAGCAGTAATGGCAGAGTTGATTTTTTTTTGCTGAATCAAGAGGTTTATTCACCATAAAAGCTTGATTTAAAGCTTTTTTGTTGATTACAGAGCATTTCTAAGGCATTTGAAAGCTGTTGCAGAGCATTTAAAGTGTTTGACATCCTCAAAATTAGGGTTTTCCATGATACAAACCACTAAGTAAAATTCACACTTCTTGAGCTAGAAACTACTCAGGTTTTCATTCAATTGCAATTGTTGTAATTTGATTTCCAGTTAGGGCTTCTTTTAAGGTTTGGTATTCATCTAGATTGCTGTAAATTTGTGATTTCAGCCACTCTTTCCATCAATTCTTCACCTAAAACCTAAAATCCCTAGTCTAAACTAGTGAACCCCTAGATCAAATTACTCATTAGATATGGCACAGAAGGTCCAACACCCTAGTTCTAAATCAAAGGTAAGACGCTTTGTCCAAGACTTTCTTGACCAATTGCCACCCTCAACAACTAAGAAGCAGTTAGGTCAACCCATGTTTAATGGAATTGGGGTTATAGATGTTTTTACCAACAAACGATGTACCATTAAGGATGCTACACTACCATACATTGGATGGACACTTTTTCAAGGTTGGTTTGGTAACATGAATGCCCACATTCCAATTTGCAACCCTTAGAGGGTGGATATGGCTAAATTGGTTATCCCAAACATGTATTTGGACATTGACCTCCTCAAGTTTGTTTTTGCTAATTATGACCCTATTGTTAGGGTAGTTAGAACCCATTCTGGGTAGGAGATGGTCTGGGTTACAAAAGATGAAATTGTAGAATTTTTCAAATTGAAAAAATGGAGCAATGACATGGTATAGATTGATGAAGAGAAGATAAGGGAAGAGTATGAGAAAGTGAGACCTACATTCAAAGTCTTAGTGCAAGCTCACTTCTCGGCATCAAAAGGAAAGGGAAAAGGTATAATTGTAGTGGGACCATTTGATAAGGAACCTTTTCCTATCAACTATTTTGTCATCTATTTCTATAAGACATTTTACTCCTTATGTTAGATTCTAGGGTTTGATCCATCTTCAAGCATTCCAATTGCATTAATGTATATGGCTACCAATATTCAACATCCCAACTTCAACACCTTGTATGATTTTTCTACTTACTTATGAGAAGAGATACATAAGGGTTTAGTAGCATTAAGGAATGGACAATATGTTGTCAGGTTTTGGTGGTATTCTTTATTTATGCACATGTTCCTATACAAGGGTGCAAAATTCTTTGGTAATGATATGGAGCTAAAACAAGTGGTGGGTGGTATAGAGATTCCAATTCAATCATGGACTCCATTGTTAGATAGGCATGAGAAAAAAACCATTTTTTTCATTTTCGCAAACATATTTACCTCCAAGTTGAAAAGAGCTCTAATTTTAGATATGCCAAGGATCCCAATTGAGCTACATGATTTCTTAAGACCAGCAGAGAGGAGGCCTGATTTGAAAATAAATCACAATTGGGGGGATGCAATCCCTTATCATGATTGCATAGTTATCAGGATATATGGAACATGAAAAACACCCCATATACTCCCTAGGGATGCAACACTGAGGATTGGCTTCCTTGAGGTCATGTGGCAGTGGAGTGATGTTGAAGATATTTACTTATTTGAGAAGAGAAAGGGAACGTTCTTCCCTACCTGCACGGTGTTCTCAGATTTCGTCATGATAACCAATGGATGGAAGAAAATTAGTGATCTTCATCTTAGGCCCTATGGGATGAAAATTTGAGCATACAAGAGCTATGAACTAGAGGATTTCATGGTTTGGTTGCTGGAAAGGATAAGAGGAGGGCAGTATGTTAATAATTTTTCTTTCCTTGATGACTTTATCATAAATATTTTTGATCTTTAAACTCAAGAGGATAGGATGAGAAAATAGATTTTTTTCGAGAAGTTGGATATAGAAAAAAGGGTGAAATACCCTCAATTTAAAGCTTTGTCTGATATTGATAATGTAATTTTGAAAGTGGAGACAGTTATGCAAAATTTTGATAAAATTGTTGCAAATTTAAAAGAGGAGAGAGTGGAGCAATACAAGGGTAAAGCTATGGTCATTGGGGAACATGATAAGGGGAAAGCCCCCATTACAAAAGAAATACCAGCTTATCAGCCTCCCAAGAAGGTGCACATATATGCAAGGAAAAAAAGTGTTGTGAAGAAACAGTTGACCATTACCACTCCTACACAATCACAGGAGTCAAGGGCACCTTCTCCCTAGAAACAAATACCACCATTATCACCACCACATTCTTCCACCCTTGAAACAATTAAGTTAGATTCCCCTCCTAGAGGACCATCTCCTCCTAAGGAGCCACCAATAAAAAGGAAAAGGGTTGAGCCAGTTGGCCTTATTGATTACCCTACTAATGAGTTAGATGAAGAAATTGTCATCACAAAAGATGAAATAAGGCAAGGTATGCCATCCCCTTAAAGAGACATAGTGCCAAAAATTTTGAGTCTCATACCAAGCAAGGAAGATATTAGTGGGGTAAATAGTGCTAAGGATGTTAGAGTTAAAGCTTGTGAGAGTTTCATGGATGATGATTCATTTGTGAAAACACAAGAATTTCAAGAAATTTGTTGAGGGAAATGAAAGATGAGTATGTGATGAATGTACAAATGAAGGAAAACAAGAGCCCTGAATTTCCAAAAATAGTTATAGAGGTTGAAGTCTGAAATGAGATGAGAACCAAGTATTTGGACATCACTATAGCTGAAGGTAGGGAACTTGTCAAAAAGAGTGTTGTATTGCTTTTACCAGAATGGGATTTAGCATCAGCTATTGCATTTGACACTATTTGAAGACATGATGCTCCCATCTTCAACACAGAAGAAGAAGTTACTTTGGCTTTGTGAAGATCACCCTTCAACTCCCAATGGGACACACTAGCCATTTGAGCTTTAGCTCCAAGCACAAAGAAACCAAAAGTTACAGGACCAACTATTGGAGTTGGAGGATGGCTAATCATAAAAAGAGTATTAGATACATTAGCCATTGAAGCAACTACTCTGAGTGTCAATGTAGCTTAGTTTTCCAAAGCCACAATTGAGTCCTTGATTGAAGAGAGGGACAAGTTTAGAACAAAATACAATGATATAGTGGCTAAATATAGGGTATGTGTAGGATCATGATGGGCCAAAAAGTGGCAATATAATGGGTATGTGGCTGACGACTATTGTTTTACCTAAAATTAATGAAATGAAAAGGGTTTTTAAAGGAGATTCTCAGCTTTCCACTTATATAAATTATGCTTTACTTTGAATTTAATGAGTAATTATTATTCATTTTCTATTCAAATTATGACTAAAGTCTTGATTGATAGGCTGATTGAAAAACATCTATAGCTTTCAAACGGTATCACATTTTTTGAATCCAAAACATGCATCACATTCTATGCTTCGCATACTATAGGATTAAAAAATAAAAATTGAATTTCATGAAGTTTTGACCAAGTTAAGGTGGTACATACGAGAGTTTTAATATTTTTAAAAGTTATAATAAAAATTCATAATTAATTATTTACTTGGAAAAAATTACAAAATGTATGTAGCACACTAGGGCATGAGTCCTCTACTTATATTTAAAATCTTATAAAAAAATATTATCATTTTATTGTGGTTAGGGTGGTTAGACAAACCTACTTCTTATTTTTCCAAATTTAAGTACCACTACATTGAAATTTCAAATTTTCACTAAATAGATTTTTTTTTTTAAACAAACCTAGTAGTTTAGAAAATATATTCAATTTTCTACAGATTCTATTGTTACATATTTTTAAAATAATATAGATAACTTATTCAATTTTTTACATCAAGTTGCCTAACTCTGATTTTTCTGAATTTTTTGCCACTTAAGGGCTTGTTTTTTTCCATGATGATCCTGCACATACCCTACAATGTGGGCCAACAAAAGATTGTAGAAATGTAATTGCAAATTTCCTTATGGAAGGAAAGATTCCATTCAATGCAACCAAGGTCATCATAGGCTACAATTTTTACTCCACCATCTCCATAAGATGAAACTCCACCTTCTCCAATTCTTTCACCACCTCCAATCCCCATTGAGGTTATGCCTCCTAGTTTTGAGGATGTGCCCATTGCACCATTGGCTCCAAATACATTAGATGCACCTCCAACTAAGGAGATCACCAAGGAGGAGTTAATGGAAAAGCTCAAAAGTTATGAGGAGGGATGTCAACAATCTAATGAGCTAATTCATGTAAGTAATTTGAAGATTATGACCATGGTGTTGGAGTACTTAAATAAAGGGATTGAGATGAGATTGATTATCATTCACTCAAACTATTCTTCCATGTTCAATGCAATAAGGAACTTTGATAGGGATAGAGAGATTGTCATCCCATTGATGGATAAATGGATCCCAAGAGCACAAGAATTGAGAGATATGGCCATTGGGTCAAAACATGATGAAAATAAACCTTCAAACATTGTCCCAACCCTTAGGCTTGTGAATACAATCAAGGAATTCCAAGAGTTGATTGAACCATTGGAAATGAAAATCAGGGAAATGGTAAAGAGGTTTGATGAGTGGAGCTTCAATCTACTTCCAGATATTTTACATGAAAATGGTGAAGCTAAACTTCTGCAAGAGTGGAAGGACCAAGAAAATAAGGTGATAGCCACTCAAGCTAAATTAATTTGTGATGGAGTAGATGTGGAGATGTTGAAAAATAGTATGTATAAGCTCACCCACACAAGCATTTTCCTTGAAGAGTTTGACAAGGAAGCTAATTAAGTAGCGATAAAGTACACTCCATATAGAAAGAAGGCAGATGAAGTTATAACATTTTATTGGCCATCATAGGAAGAGTTTTAACTTTGGAAGAGAAAATATGTTGACATCCTGGATGAATAAGTTTTTTCACTAGTGAGTTGATGATTAAAATTTTGATCTTATGTATGCATCAATGGAGGTTATAGTAGGAGAAGTACAATACATGGCTTGGAACTAGTACAGATTAGGCCTTAGATACATCAATGTTCAGATGTTGTATCTTCTCCAATTCAAAATTGATGACATGGAATGCAAACATGGAAATTTTTTGGTGTATTCTTCTTTCTTTATTTTATGCCTTTTCATCCTCAAGTTTTGGAGCACATGGAAAAGGGTGTGTTGCTCATGGAAAGAATAGTTTGCACCAACTAAAGAGCCTTTTGGAAGGTGGGAGAATCTTCATCAACAAATAAGAAATGGTTTTTTTCTTATGTGAACATCTCCCTCAAATTTTGGAAAATATAACTGCCTTTGAATGTAAATGTGAATATCAAATGAAAACCTAACATGTGTACAATTTGGCCCAAAGCTTGTTTTGCTCCCTTGTTCTTATAAAAGGAAATTCAAGGAAAATTGCACAAGGTTTTTCAGTGGATTGATCTCAAAAAAATTTTGTAACTAGGTCTATATAATAGAAGAAGAGTCTATATTATAGGTTCTAAGAGTCTTTTGAATTTTGTAATGGTGAAATGGAAAAATATTTACGGCCGACATTCTCCATTGTATGCTTTGCATAGATTATGAATACAATAGAATCAAAGATTACTTTCACTCTTCTTGTCTTTCCTTGAATCTTCATTCATTGTTATTACGCTTGTTCAAAGAATGAGTTAAATCTGTATTAGCATGAATGAAGGTTTATGTGAATGTATGCACAGATAACTAAGTATTTTTGGTTTAGTTCCTGGTCTTAATGGTGTAAGAAATCATTGATAGGCTTTGTTATGATAGGAATAATTCTCTTAGATGTTTTCAATTATGAGATGTAGATTTCTCCACCCTAGGATAAGGCACTGGTCATGTTATATTACAATTTCTTAGATCTTTCATAGCAACTACATTCAAAATCAAATTTAATCTCCATTTTCTACGTGAATGTATGCCGAGCTAAATTTACAATATTTTCTCATGCTTAAATAAGATGTTATGAGGATTAGCTAGATCTTTAAGGTTTCTCATATGTTAAGCAATTATAGGAGAATTATCTATTAGAATTACAATGTATATAATAATTCGCACAAGAGTATCTGAAAATACATTGTAGGGATCACCCTCCTAGGTTTTGAAAAACCCAAAGTGAAGAGGGAAAGCCTAGCAAGCTTTTACCTATTTGTTTGTCAATCCCTCAAGGTTGTTGACAATTGAAATTGGAAAATTCATAGATAATTGATGAGATGTTCATTATAAATATCCAACATGATCCATTTAGTGAAAAAAACCAAACCATTACACTAGGTGGATAGAATCCCTAAACCTCCAAAACCTTGATATAGGTAGAAAATATCCTAATCAAACCTATGAAATCCCTTGTGATTCTCTAAAGAGCCTCAATGAAAATCATGAATACGCTTTTTTAACTTCATGTAGGAGGCCTTAAAAGAGACCAAAGATATGAAATAAAAAACACGAGTGGTCCCAAGAATTTTAGAACAAACCTAAAATTTCTCTATGATGGGTGTGTAGGACCATGCAGGTCCAAAAAGTGGTTGACGACTTTTTTTATCTAAATTTAATGAAACGAAAAGGGTTTATTAAGAAAATTGTTAGCTTTAAAAAAAAAAGGATATGCCTTATTTGGAAATAAATAGATAATTATTATTGATTTTATACATAGATTCTGACTAAAGTCTTGATTGATAGGTTGATTGAAAAACATCTTTAATTCTTAAATGATTTCACATTTTTTGAATTTGAAAGATGCAACACATTCTATACTTCCCATTATACATGATAAATAAAATAAAAATTGAATTTCATAAATTTTTGACCAAGTTATGGTGGTCAAACAAACAAGTTTTAATATTTTTTAAATTTTTTAATTAAAAAATCATAACTAATTATTTACTTGCAAAAAAATTACAAAAATTGTGGCCCATATAGGCATGTGTCCTCTAATTATATTGAAATTTTCAAATGTATATATATATTTTTCTTGTACTTAGGTTGGTTAAACATACACCTACTTTTTATTTTTTCTTAAAAAATTTAGTACTACTGTATTGAAATTTCAAATTTTCACCAAATAGATTTTACTTTTTACAAAAAAAGAATAGTATCTTACAAAGTACATTAAATTTTCTATAAATTTTTCTCTTACATATTTTTCAAATTATGTTAACAACTTATTTTTAAATTTTTATGTCAAGTTTCCTAACTCTATTTTTTTGAATTTTTATTACCACTTAAGGGCCTAATTTGGACCCCCATGATCATGCACTGAACTTGATAGAGATGAGTTTTGTAATCCAACAAGACAACTTATTTTCTATTTAGGTAAGAAAAACTTTCCATAAACATGTCTCTAATGCCCAAAAGCCTAAATAAATATTTATGGTCAATGTATTTCCAACCATAAGATTTGATCTAGGAAGGCACGAGGATGAAGGATTGTATGAGCACTATGTCTTATGCCATTAAATGTAGATCTAAGATCTATGCAAAAAAATATAAGCACTTAATGGTTTGATTGATATTTTTCTCTTCTCAAAGTGTAAGAAAATAATTATCTACAAAGTAACCATTAACAATTTGATATGATGAATTAAGTAGAGATATATCTTTAGCAAACTCTTGATACATAGAGTGAGCTAGAAAATAACTAAATCTTTCAACGAAAATCACATAAGGAGTTGGAGCCAAAAGACAACCTTGGAAAATAGACCTACGAAGTGCAAAGGTAGTAGATTCTTAAGCATTTATAGTAATGAAATTTGAGGTATTAGTAAAAATCATAGTAATTGATTGAATGAAATGAGACCCAAATCGTTGATCCTAAAGCATGGCTAGGATAAAGGGTCATTTATTAAGGTCATAGGCCTTAGAAGAAAAAAATTGATTAATAATGTTGTCTAATGAGGAAACCTAGCCCATTACATACCTTCACAAACCATAATTATATATCATCTAAGATATGTTTGGAGTTGATGAAATTATTTTTCTTAGACCTCAGAATTTGAGGAAAGAGATGATGCAATTTCAAAGATAAAGCTATGAAATGTATGTTATAAGAGACATTCAACAAGGTGATAGACATATACTTACACACATACTTTGAGACTCTAGACTTAGGTATGAATTTAATATTTCTTTTGTTGATCACTTTCCCTAGTGGTTTGGAATGGAAGGATTGGAGATAGATGTTATGGATTTCATTACCAATTTACAATCTTGAAAGGCATTATAAAATTCACAATGAAATCCATCATAATAGGGAGTCATGTCATTGGCCATGGTATGAATATCCTTCTTAAGGTCAAAAATTGAGAAAAATTGATCACAAAATGGTTGTTGTGTAGAGGAAAGATGACAAGGAACAACCTTGAGGAACTCCTACAAGGCAGGGTCTTATAATTTAAGAGAATTCTCTTGAGTAGTGAATACTTGATCATAACTTTTGACAAAGGCATGGAGGATATCAAGAAGCTCATTGAGAATATTATGCCAATATTTGATCTTTCTAATGACATGCATGGTATGACAAGCTCTAAAAGCTTGATTTTTTTCCTCTTAAGTTATATCTCCAACCTTAAGCTAGTGTATTATGGCTTTGGTTTTAGTTCCCTTGGGCTTATGGTTATCAATAATTTATTGTTGAGGATGAAGATTGACCACACTAACCTTTACAGTAGGGGAAAAGGATGACAAGGTTTATCCTTCTAAGTTCTACACACACTTGATGTGCCCTAGTGAGGGTCAATGACTCAACAAATTTCTATTAAATAAAACTATGTTTTAAAACTTTGAGGCATTCCTACTTGTTTCTAAATTTTGAACCTAATCAGGATACAGTATGAGAAGGTTAAATCTAGTAAATTATCCACTAGGAGTTAGAAAAAACCAGAAAATGATAGAAAATACTTTGTACAAATAATCACATGACTTAGGAATTTAAAGACTCTATCAAAACTAGTCTATACATTATTCAATAAATGCCAATGGGAATGATTATGGTGGTAACTTGTATTCGAGTGAAAAAGTCCCAATTTATTATGCATGCAATTTATCAAGCCTCTCATTCCCTAGTCATTAAGCATAAGGGTGGGATCTCATATTTATCATATTCCATCTCCACTGGATATCAAATTCCCCACACATAATGCAAGTGGTGGCAGCCAATGAGTCAAAAATTAATCTCCACAAAAGAGATCTCTCAACAACATCATTAGAAGGAGAAATATTTATAATACCAAAATAATGTTTTTCAACATTTAAAAGGATCCAAATCACATAGTTAGTGTGGTCAAAACTATGGTTGGAAAACTATTGAATCCACCTAGGAGAGAGAAAGGTGGAAACCCCTCCATGACTAGCATCATCAATGTTGTAAACCATAGAGTTATTGTGCCAAATAACCTAACAAGTATAGGAAAGATAAAAACTAGTAATCTTGGATTCTAATAAACATAAAACATCTATATTTGATGGTTTTTTATGAACAACTCATATTGAATACTTATTAGGGAGATTAGTAAGACCTCAAACAATATAGGAGAGAAAAAATAGTGACAAGAATTAAGAATCATTTCATAACTATTAAACTCCTAGAGAGAAGAATAACAATTTAAAAAAAAAAATTAAAGAAAAACTACCCAATTATACTTTGGGAATTGATAGTGTTTATTCTTTGTAGCATAATCTCCCTCCTCTAAATTTCCTAGTTGGATATGATAACACTGTACAAATATTTAATAGAGTGGGGAGAGTGAACATGAACTTCCATCTAAGATGATAAAATCAATGATGGTTGAAGTGTCTAAGAAAATATTCACTTGGAGAAAGTTTCACCACTAGGTGAGCTAATCTCTTTCCCCTTCTTAGAAGGTTTTAAAACATTTTCTAGCTACACCTTAGTAGTTGATTGATCTAAAGAGGATTATGCTTTAGCCGAAGAGCTTCTATAGTTTGCATTCTTATTTTTATCCAGTGTGATTTTTTTATCCATTTTTCTTTATTTTTTGAGGAACCTTAGTAGACCATGGATGAAATTTCACTTGGGAAGGAACCAAAGGGAAATCCTTGATCTTGTTCTTAGAAGATTAGCACCAAAAATAGGTATTGGGAAAACTGATGTATAACATAGGTTACCCATTCTAAAATGGTTGCTTATTTGTAATTACATTATATTTTAGAAAAGGGTCTGTGTTTTATAAATTTTGAAATTTGAAACCCATTCATTTGATTTTATTTTAGGCTTGCAAACCCACTCCTTAGCATTGGACCTACAAGTAGAATGTCATGAAAACATCCAGAGAAAAAATGACTTTGGCAATATGGATAATAACGGTTTTTTAGAATTTTTTATGAAAGTAAACCCCATTATAGATGTCTATTTTTTGAATATGTAATTTTTTGTATGATTGGATTATTTTTTATATTTTTTAATAAATTTGTTAGGAAACTACTCCATAAACTTGAAATGTTAGGTTTTTGTATTTTTGAGTAAATTTTAATATAAATTGTTTTTCTTGTAAAAAAAATTGATATGAAATCAATCTACACGCAGTCCTCTATGTAATAAAAAATCCAAAAAATAATTATTTTACCTCAAATTATGGTGTTAGTACATGAGGGGATTTAAAAAATAATAATTTGGATAAATAAAAAAATTAATAAAATAATATTTGGAAAAAAAATTATAAAAACAATCTTGATCAATAAGTATAATATAAATCATTCTGCAAAAAGAAATATAAAAATACTTTTATTTAGGTCAAATTATGGTGTTTGGATATGTGCATGGTATGATCCTAAAAAGTGACTTTTAAATAGTGGTTTTGATAGATGCATATTAAAAATTAATTTTTATCACATGGGTATTATAATACATTACATATTTGACAACTAGACTCAAAATACCACATTTCATATTACTATAATTTGTTAAGATTCTATGTAAGGGCTTAAAAATTTTAGTTGAACTATGAGTTTTTTTGAAAATTAGGAAAAACACTTCCACTTTTTGAATATTTTGTTGACTCAACTTCTTGCACTTACACCACATGTTGGTGTCCTAGAGATTTCCAATCTAAATATCTAATAATTATTTCAAATCCTTGAATAAGTAAATATTAACATAAACAAATTTCTATAGACGAGCCTCATAAAACCTATAAAACTCAATACAAATAACTTTTCTAAGGGAAGTAGCAATGGTGGTTAGATATATCTAGCAAGGAAGGGTTGAACCTAGAAACTCAAGCCAAACTAGCACATGAGGCATCTTCTCATCCAAGATGAAAAAAATAATAATTTATGGGTGGAATACTAATAATGGTGTACAAACATACCATGGACCATGCTTGAAAATGGCATCAACATGGCCAACCTTAGAAAAGAGAGAAAAAGAAAAAACCTTTAGTACTTGGTTCTAAACAATGTTGATATAAACTCCATGTGCGGTCTAACTCTTGTTGACCCTATCCTGGAGCATGATTTTATGGGATTTATCTCAATAAAATACCCTATCAAAGTAAGATTATATAGCTACTTACATTCATTATAAAACTTATGGATGGGTAAAACCACATCCAATGGGGAATTAGAGTGTGTACTGAAGGGAAAAAAATCTACTAAGAGGGGGGTGAATCAGTAGATCCAAAAAATTACAAGTTCAAAATCCTTCACAAATACTTTATAGATTTTAAACATGAAGAGAATTGAACCATGCATACTAGTAAGTGAAGCAATTAAAGAACAAAACAAAACCAAATTTTTAGGTAGAAACTCGAAATGGGAAAAACCATTATGAGAAGCTCTCACAAGCAAGAATATAATAAGGAAATTTTACAATATGAATTAGACACCAACATACTCGAGAAACCAATCCCCAAAAAAATTAGTAGGCACCAAATTACAGGAGACACCTATCCCCACCAGAATAGAAACACCAATCCTTTCTAGAACAATACAACAAGTAGAACACCAATCATACTAGAACAAAAATAATGGCGTATTTGAAATATGACACTAGAAAACACTCTAATACTGACACACTCTCTTTTCTCCACACTTTTTCTACAACACAATTGTACATATCAATCATTATACTTTTAATGTAATCACTAATTACATTTGGGCATACATGGATGCACTTTGTTTCTTCTAGTTACATTACAGTGCATCTAAAAATTTGAAATATATATATGACACTACATTAAAACTCTTCTATGTCATCCAGGGATCCACACCAACCTAGACAACATAGGACAAACTTAAATTCAAATTACATGAAACATGTAATACATCAGTCCAAAATTGTTTCCAAAAACACCTGACACCTTGCGCCGCCAAGGGAACCTTAAATAGGTCCTATCCCAACTCCACATGTTTGAATTGAATTTCGTACACTTTTAGCCATTATCACACATGCCTCAAACTCTAAATAGCTTAATCAAACTTTTGATAATTCAAACTCCTTCCACATTGAGCCGCACCACCAAAAAATCAAGAAACTAACAGAACTAATATAGGCATACTCTCCTTCAAAACCATAGAGCTACAACACATTTCTAAAAGAAATTCCACTCATGTTAAATAATATCTTTGTCTAAACGATATCCTTCTAGACCACCACAATCATTGTTGACTGCATACTTGGCATGATATAATAAATTAATTAACTATTTGAAGGAAGTCACAACACAATTGACATGATACAAGATATGATAGATTAGACATCCTACACAACATTCTTTTGGAACCTTAAGGTTGATGTCAATAATTGTACTCCTACAATCTTTCTTCATCTTGACAACCTTCATGTATCTAACATCATTAACACCCTTTGATAACCACTGATAGTAGCAATGACATACTAACATCAGTTTGACATCAATGACAACCTATACTCAACAATCTTCCCCTTTGTCATTGATGGCAAACAACAAAATTATCGAACTAATAAAACACACACTAGAACAATAGAAAGAATAAGTCCAAATGATTCATGTGTTGTCCTATTACTCCCCTTTTGAAAGATATTACATTGAAAGATAGAAAGACAAGATAGCTAAAGAAAATATGGTTATTCTTTTTGAGAAATTCAACATTCACCTTCTCCATAATTTAGCATTTCCTTAATTCAGCTCTTTCTCCTCCTATGATAGATATATTCTTTTTGAGAAATTCAGTATTTTGAGATCATTTCCTCCCACTTTGACATCAATGGCAAAGGATCAACATGCTCACTTTCTCCCTATATCTAATATCAATATGCTCACTTTATTCACCTAACTAGTATATTGCAACATCTAGAACCTTGTTTTCAGATAGAATCCCCTTGAGTCCATGAGCCACAACTTCTAAACAACATTCTACAAGAGCACCAACCCTTCTTTCAGTGGGGAGTCCAAGCTCCCCCTCACCTCATTATTTCCTCTTGAATCAAGAGGAGGGCGTAACAACTCCCAAATTTTGTTAGAGAAACTCAAATGTCTCCTTAGGAAGTGGCTTCATGAATATGTCTGCAACTTGCTCCTTTGTATCCACATATTCTAATTTTTATTTTTTCTCAACAACCTTCTCTATCAAGAAATGATATTTAATTGCAATGTGTTTTGTTCTTGAGTACATCACAAGATTATTTGAAATGTTTATTGCATTTCTCTATCTTTGAACTCAAGTTTCATCTCCTTGATTTTTTCCTTCATCCAAAGCACTTGAATGTAGCATGATGCTACAACAATGTATTCTACTTATGTTGTACAAAAGAAATTGATTCCCACTTCTTACTCAACCAAGACACCAAACTAACTTCAAGTAAGAATGCACCACCACTTGTGCTCTTTTAATCATCTATAGATACTACCCAATTTGCATATTTGTATGTTGTAAGAGTGAAATTTTCACTCTTTGGATACCAAAGGCCAAATTCTTCAATAGACTTCAAATACCTAAATATTATCTTCTTCACCTTCACATGGGTCTCTTTAGGTGCTACCTAAAATCTGGCAACAATTCCAACTACCTACATAATATATGGTTTGTATGTTGTCACATACAACAAACTACCAATCATAGGCTGGTACAACCTTTGATCTACCAGGGAAGAGTCATCATCCATGCTCAACTTACACCTGGTAACCATAGGTGTTGCAACATGTTTACAATCTTCCATACCAAACTTGCTTAAAATCTATTTTATGTATTTTTGTCGTGAAATAAAAATACCTTTTTCTAATTGAATAATCTACAATCCTAAGAAGAAAGACAATTATCCTAACATAGACATATCGAACTCATTCTACATAGCCTTCTAAAATATTTTGCACATTTCATCATTTCTTCCCCCAAAAATGATGTCATCAACATAGACAACAAATATCAAAATTTGTTCTCCTATTTTATGTAAAAAAAATTGTCCACATAGCCTCTCCAAAATCCTTACTACTGCAATTATACATCCAATCTTGTATACCAAGCTTTGGGATATTTTTTGAGTCCATACAAATCCTTCTTCAATCTGCAAACATAATCTAGATTGTTGGTGCATTGAAATCCTTCTGGTTTCTCAATGTAAACTTCTTCTTCTTATTATCCATTCAAGAATGCTAACTTCACATCCATCTGATATAAATTGGAATTATTGAATGTTGATAGAGCTAAAAAAATCCCGATTACCTCCATTCTAGCCACCAGAGCAAATTTTTCCTCAAAATCTACACCTTCAACTTGAGAATAACCTTTACACAAAAGTATCTCTTTGTTTTGGATCACTTAACCTTCTTCATTCAACTTATTTATGAATACCCACTTGGTTCCAATCACATTTTTGTCCTTAGGCCTTGGGATAAGTTCCCAAGTTTCATTCTTCATGATCTGATTTAGTTCTTCTATAGCATCAATCCAAACTTGTTGATTTCTTGCTTCTTTATATGTCTTAGGTTCTATCTTTGATAGTAAATCAAAATGTACATGGTCTTTTGATCTTTCCACCTTATTTCGGGTTAGAACCCCACTATCTTTGCCACCAATAATATGATCTATAGAGTGATTTTTCATAACATACTTAGTTGGAGTCTTTAAAACAACCTCTTCTAGTTCTCCAACATTGCTATGAACTAATTCCTCTTCCTCTTCAACTTCCGGAATAGTAGTACTATGAATAGTTTCATCAATCTTCACATTTGTACTTTCAATTGTCCCCTTCAATATTTTTTTATATCATCTATAAGCTCTACTTCATAAAGAGTAACCAAGAAAAATACCTTCATCATACCTTGAGTCAAACTTAACCAAATTATCTTCATATCTCTTTATGTAGCACTTTCTTCCAAAAAAATTTAGGTTCCTTACTAATGTTGGTCTTCCTTTCCATAACTCATATTGAGTCTTCTCAATATTCCTTTCCAAAATCTGAAGCATGAGTGTGGATATGAAAAGGAAACATCAATTTTTGTCCTCTCAAGACCAGAGTCTTGGTAAGTGTTTCTTTTTCAAAGGCATGTTGACAAGAAGGTTTCCAATCAAACTCTACATCTTTGGATAATAATAAAAACAATGGTACTACAATTTTATTGAAATCTTGTATAAATATCCTATGGTACCTAGCATGGAGAAGAGATCTTTTGACATCTTTTTTGTTTTTGACGTACAAGAAGTGTAGTTATTACCTCAATTTTATTGGGGTCTACTTGGATTCCCTTATTGAACGCAGAGTATCACAAGACTACTCCCTTAGTCATCATCATGAATAATTTCTCATGACTTAGGGACATGTGATAATCTTGACATCTCTATAGTACCTTCTCCATGTTAGAAAGTGATTCCTCAAAGGTATTCCCATAGGTAGTAAAGTCATCCATGTAAGCATCCATGGAATAATGAGAAATTTATGAGAATATGCTTAATACTACCCTTTGGAATGTGGTAGGTACATTACATAGCCCAAATGGCAAGAAAAAGTAAGCATGTGTACCCCAAGGTAAAGTAAAGGTTATCTTATCTTGGTCTTTTAGGGCTATTTAGATTTGATTGTATCCACTGAATCCATCTAAGAAGGAAAAATATTTTTTCCTTGCTAAGGAATCTACAATTTGATCAATGAATGGTTAGGGGAAGTAGTCTTTTTTGGATTTTGCATTTAGCTCACGATAATCAACACACTCTCTCCAATTCCATCGCTTAGTAGGTATAATTAATAATGGAGATACCCACTGACTATTTGAGATTGGATAAATGAACCATGCATCAAGTAACTTTTATAATTCTAACTTCACTACATGTCATGGACAGTTGGGTTCATTTATCTTTGAGGTTTCCTAATTGGTTTGTACCACCATTGATGTAAATTGTGCACATGCATAGGGTTTGGTCTATTCATTTCATATCATGGTAATCCCATGAAAATGTTTTTGAAAGAGGAAAAAATGGGTTTTATAGGGACCCGAAACCACGAAGTTTACAAACTAAAGATAAAATCGTTAGACACCAAAGTTAGAAAGGATGTAAAAAAAACAACAATACAAGTCCACAGCCACCAAAAGGCCAGCGAAGGCCAGCAAACCAAAAACTAGACAAAACACCAGCAACAACTAAATTTGGGTCTTTAATAAATCTGCAGTCTCAACTTCCAGCTCGTTCATATCCTGAACCCCCCTCTTTAAGATCTGAACCATCTGGGTAGTGGGAGGCGCTTTCCTTTTAAGATTGGCACAAGTCCTTTTTGAAATACCTTGGTCCTTGTTCTTGCTTTCCTTGTTCTCTTCCAGATCAACAACCAACGAACCCTGTTGCATTTTTTCCATCTTTTTAGACATAACATTGATGATAATGGCATTGTTCCTAGCCATTTTATGGTTTTGTTCCACAACAGTTTTCATCTTATTTTTAATTTTAAACATTTCAACTTCTAGAGACTTGTACTTATCCTCAATGTCACCTCCTTCCTTTCCAATACTGTTCTTTCTCCGTTTCCCTTCTTCATTGCTGAGAGCGACCAGCTTCAGTTCCAGCTCCTCCGACTTACTATATAGAGCCCTATTTCTTTGATTAAGATCATTAATTTCTTGATTGGCCCATTTCAAAACCCTAAAAATGTCACTAATGTCATTTCTTATAGAAGCAAGAATGTCACCAGACTGAACCCGGTATAATATGAGGTTTAGATCACCCAGGTTGGGGGAGCTAGGAAATCTGGTACCTTCAAATCTGAGAGAGGCGAGAGGGAAGGGTACAAAATTTCTACTAGCTTCAGGGTTCTCAGCTTTGTCTTCCAAGGAGTCTATAGAGTAGGAAACCAACTTATTGGTAGGGGAGCCCTTGAGAACATGATTCTTTAAGGGGACAGAGCAGTTGGGGTAGGTGTCAGGGTTAGCTTTAGCAAGCTGGGATTTTTTAGACTGGGTTTTCTTACCAGACATCTCAGAGGATGGGTGGGCTTCAACAATTATCTCCTAGTTAGGTTGATTCTCTGAACCCCCACTATCCATGTCATAGTCCTCAGACACTATGGGACAACAGGTTTAGATAAAGTCGACATACTTTGATAGTGTTCATATATTAACCTAATATGACTAGGATGAAGAATAGGGTATCTCCTGGGATTTTTCTTATGGTCCCCAAGGCTATTACTCAATGAACATAATAGGTAGTGAGGTAGAGAAATCTGTACCTTATGGAAAAAGTGGTTAAGAATGGAAAAATGATGACCATACACTTTGGTAAATCTCTCATCTAGGGTGATATACTCCATTATAACACAAAGCACCTTTCTCCACAACACCTTGATGGTGTCAATTTCGAAATAGTTGTTAAAATTTTTAACTAGTTTCAATTTCTCCTTGTCCTTCTTAGGAAATCTGATGACCACATCACCAGAAAACCTTCTGTCATGATAAAACTTCCCACCCTCAGTGGAAATTCCAGTAATCTCCCCTATAATTTTCTTATCCAGCTTCACCTTTCTTCCAAAGAGAATTATTTCACCATTGTTCCAGTTCTTCTCGAAGTAGTCCATGGCCATAGTATTAGGCCCATGATTTTTTTCCAGAAATGGAATCAACCCACCTCTTTTAATCTGCTTCCAAACCTTATCATTCCTAGTGTGCACCTCATAACTTTTTGGCTCAACTCTTTCCTGTCCCCCCCCATTTTCATTTGTACCTTACTACAGTCTCTACCAGCACCAAGCACCTATTGTAAAATTATGTAGCTATTCCAATACACCCACAAAGTGTGCCTCTTTTTCTTCCCATTTAAGTAATATGATGTGGCCCCATAAAATCTCTTGATTTCGATGTACTTGGCCCGTCTCCCTTTAATCATTAAATGTATTTTCCTCTTTCCCATGCATAACATAATAATCTAGTAAGGCCCTGACTTCAGTTCTCAAGTCCCTACAATTCTGCCATGTGTTCAATCCTTGCTTCCTAACCCCTTCATTCACAAAGTAATCTGCCATGATGTTAGCTTCCCTGTAGATGTGTGAAACTTTTACTTTTTCAAACTTTTCTAGAATAGAATTTTCTTCATCAATCCATTTTTTTATTGACTAAGAGGGTGGGGTTCTTCCTAAGAGACAATCATTGATATTTTTAGAATCCCCTTCTAGCCATAAATTTTTTATATTCAAATTATGAGCTAGCTTTAAAACTTGAAAGGCTCCTATAGCCTCTGCCACATGGTTGGTTTGGTGACCTAGGGATATGGCCATAACTGCCATAAAATTACCATTTGAATCCATTAACACACCTCCATTTCCAGCCATGCTTAGGTTTCCCTTCGAGGCTCCATCAAAGTTAGCCTTATACCAACTATTTGGAGGAAAGGTCCAACACACACCCTCCCTACTTTTCTTGGTTGGCTTGGAAGCTGAGGAAATGTCCACTTTAATATTCTAATCTTTTGCTATCCTTAAATCATAGGGAGTGCACACCATGACTTCCATGTTAAGAGCTTTTTGAGGAATCACATTAAATTTTTCCTTTATAAGCCTAATTTTTTTCTCAAAGAAATTATTCTCCGACATCTCCTTGTCCCTGAAAAATCTATTATTATGTTCTTTCCACACCCCCCAAGCAACAAAAGGGAATAAGAAAGTCCGTAACCTTAGAATGAAGGGATTTTGAGTAGGGGTTTTCTATTGTAAAAATAACTCTTCAATGGTCTGGGGGAACACCCAAGAGATATTCTAGAGAGATAATAATTTTCCCCATATTAAGGAAACAAATGGACAGTGGAGAAACAAGTGGTTGGATGACTCTGACTCACTCTCACAGAGGTAGCATCTATTAGGGATTTGAAATCCCCGTTTACAAATATTATCCATCGTAAGAACCTTATTCTGAAGCATGATCCAGAAGAAGATATTGACTTTTGGAGTTAAGTGTTTAATCCAAGCTTTTGACCAGAAGGGAGGGGGGCTTGAGAAAGGGATAGTAAAGAGACAGCCAAAGAGATAGAGTAGTTACCCAAACGATTGTCCATCCATACAAGAATATTTTCCTGTTGAGTCTGTCCAATGAAAATGTTGTTGCATGTGTTTGAAGCACTTTCAAGTGTGGGGACTATTGTACAATAGTCAATTGACTATTCACATTTAATATTTTACTCAATATAATCTCTACAGTTAGGGCTAATGTTTTAACAGATGTAATATCGAGGCTTGTTATGTTAGGGTTGCAGTTATGTGGCAATAAAGTATGGAAAATTTGAGATATGGAATTAGATGTATTGGCAAGGATTATGTTCTTTAGTGGGTCTTGTAAAAATGTTAAACAATCATATTGTTGTGGGTCTTGACCATAGTTGTTTTGCATGATGTTTGTAAGTATTTTATCTTCATCTTTGAATTCTAACATAGGACTACATTCAATAGTAATTTATGTTTGTAGTGAGCATTGATCATCCTCATCTAGGGTAGGCCATACAATTTTCTCCATGTCTGCATATGGTTGGGCAAGTGGATATAGGACTAGCTTCTTCATTACATTTACATTAGAAGCAATCATGTTACCAATCTTGCAACCTATAAAGGTGTCTATAGTAGCCAACTAGGGCCTTCCTAGGATAATATAATACCCTACAATATTTTATTTATGTTGTAATACCATAAATTCAGCAGGGTATTCCCATGAGTCTATTTTTATAACAAAGTCTTTTCTAATTCCCTCAAGTTTAGATAAAGACATATCTGCTAACTAAAACACAATAGGTGTAGGTTGGAGCTCCATTAGTCGTAATTGATTCATGGTCTCTTTTTTCATCACATTGATGGCTACTAGTCCTAGGTTAGTTAAGGTATTTTGGATGAGAGTGCTATTGATTTTGACATCCACAACATGGATCCTACAATCTACATATTTGGGGACAACTATGTTTCCTAACATAATATTTGCAAGCTATCCTAAAACATGCACAGCGTGAGGGTCCGTATGTTTTCCACATAGCTTCTTGAGGCATATCTCTCTCACTATTATTATAAATTGTCACTTCCTTAATTTCTTGTATGAGGGGTATCTTAATGCAAACATCTTTGATCTATTCTAATAGGTCATATTCATCTTGGGAATGATGTTTTCGTATTGCTAGTCTCTTAGGGAATGAAGGTGTTGAACTTGATTTGACTTAGGTTCCCTAGGTTGTTTTTCCATAGCTTCTACTTGGAGTTCCTAATCAATCAACTCTATGATATGAGGAGATGAAGGGCTAGCTAGCATTTTCCTCTATTTGAGGTCGACATCACTCACCTCAACCCCATAAGTAGGGTAATGCATGATTTCATTAGCATAAGCCTACATTGGATAGGCTTATTATTAGGGTTAGGTATAGGTTACAGTGCTAGAAATTAAGGTGCTCTTAGTGGTTTTGGTGTAGTGATTATTGGATTTGGCATTATGGATTATTGTTGTGGCTACTAGTAATTTGGGTTTTAATTTTTCCATTGTTGACCTTTTTGCCACTTTGGTAACGATTGGTTTTGTTGGGGTGGTCATTGGGAATTATAATTTGGTCCTTGGTAATTTTGTGGTGGCCATTAACTTGTTCTTGACTCCAATTAGAGGCTTCGAGTATTGGCCATTGTTGATTTTGCACATTTGTCTAGGGTTGAGGGTTCTAATTTGGGAAATTTAAATTACTACCTTGAAATGACATATAATAGTTCAAGGGGTCTTGTGGCATACCTTGTCTTGGTTGCCATGGCTTGCATTGACTAATGTAAAACACTTGAACTTCTTCATGTTTTAGGGCATGAAACTATTACTTCCCTTTCTTTTATTTAGATATACTAGCCAACTTTTTGCACAAGTTCAATTGTTATTCTTCTAGTGACAATGTGGAAAAGTTTCTATGAGGGTTGGATTTGCTTCTTCTTGATAGAAAATTTCTTAGCTCTACCCTTGAGACTCTAGTGGAAAATTTCTTAAGAGAAGAGGTCCTATCTCCACTAGTCTTCTTGATGAATGAGTTGGAATAATTTTTACATACTCTAAAAATCTCATCAAATTGTAAGTGTGAGATTCCCCCAACTCCAATGAGATTGAGGGTGTTCGTACAGTCTTCATGAAATCCCCTTAAAAATACTAGTTGTAATGATTCATTAGAAAGTTAGTTTTGAGGATATTTCTTGAGAAAGAACTGGAATCCACTCAAAATAATCTTCCAATGATTCATATTATTTTTGTGACGTCCTGATGATGCCATCCTTCTTGCTATCTATACCTCTACATTAATCTTGATATTTTTAGAAGAAATTTTTCTTTATTGTATTCCAACTGGGAACAACATCTCTTCCCAACCTTATAAACCAACACAAAGAAAAAAAATTCAATGTAGCAAGGAATAATTTGAGGTTGTGTGCATCTTTGGTTTAGTCATAACTTCAACATAACATGTCAAACTAAAAAATAAATGTGTTTGGATCCTCTATGACCAATCCATAGAAAATAGGGAGTGTTGAAGGAGGTATGTTCTTCAACACAGTAGCCCTTTCTCGATTGTTTATTGGGAATTTGAACGTTTCATGCTCCAGTGGATATTCCAATGCTACATCACCCATGATGCCAAAATTTATTTTGGAAGTATCCTCTATGATTGGTGGATCTACTGGTGTAAGGGGTGATTCTTCTTTGTTGATCCCCTCAATTTCTTTTCTTTCTCCACAAGTTTCTTCAATTGCTTCGTGTACTGAGGGGATAAATTTTCCCAGATCATCTCTCTACCTCTAATTGCAATGGTTTTGACTCTTTAGATTATTAGTTCCTAAACATTTTTAGTAATCTATTTTGTTGTTGATGGCTAAAATACCTACTTATACTAATGCTGAAATTAAATTCCTTAAACTATGAAAGATTGAAATGAATTGAAAAACATATTAGGGGTATCTTGAACTTAGCACCATCCCTAAAAATAGCACCAAAAATGTGTGGCCTCTCTAATTTCTAATTAACATGGTGATACTAGGTATATACACAACTTAGAGGACCTGAGAATCCCTAACTAAATAGATCATCTTTCAAAAGAGGGATGCATTAAATTATCAACCAAGGAGTCATAAAAATTTAGATACTTCTTACAAAGTATATGCATTCATAGATTCTAGACACATCCTACATCAATGGAATATAAGAAAATACACATGTATAAATAGTGTAAAAGATGGAAATAGGAATAGATTGCTAAAATGAAAAAAAAGGTAAATGAATGTAAATTGTTACCTTATGCTACAAGTACCTAATGCTTAAGACTGTGATTGTTAATCATTTAAAAATTGTAGTGTCCTAACCTAGCTAATCCTCTAGAGTATGAAACCAAACATGAAGCTAAATAATTCAATTCTTAATTACAACACATGTATTCATAACATATAATTGAAAACTACCAACTAAATTCAACAATGCATTATCTAATCTAACAACAAAAATTAAATTTTATTAGTAGTACCTCAAGTGGCCCTTTTTTGAGTTGTTGCTTTGATAGAAGTTTTCAAACACTCACTTACTCATCAAATCATGATATCAAACCAATTTCCTTTATTGCATTCTAAGACTAAATGATGACATGAAATCTAGCAAGAATTTTTTAAAGATATGTGTAATTTAACACATTCTATTGTTTTGATTAGAGGTAAAAAATGGGTTTTGAAGGGGCTCAAAACCCTTTACAAAAAGGAATAGCTGACACAAAAAAGAATCATCAAGAAACAACCATCAACACAATGACAACAAACCACTAGCCAAAAAGTAGCCAAAAGACAACACACAACACTACATATTGTTCAAAATTTCCACAGCTTCCATCTTGCTAGCAGCAAGCTTCTGTCCCTTAACCCCAATATCAGAAACCTCCAAACCTGAAGGCCCAACCTGATTTCTCAGTCTATTTTTATTCCTAACCCTAGGCCCACCAATATTTACCTCAGAGCTCAAAACATAACCTTTAGTAGAGCCCTTAGTAGCAACATAATCCTCCATAGTTCGCTTACCCTCAACAACCATATCATCAGCAAAAAAAATTTCCTTTCTCTTAACAGGGGGAAAAGCCTTCGCAGAGTCTAGCCTAGTCAGGACTTTAGGATATTCCCCACTATTCATAACCATATTCCAAATTTTGTCAATTTTCTCCTCAAGGGAGAACATTCTAACCTCCATACTCTATTTCAGATTAACGGTTTCCTCTGCCACAGTTTTAGCAACAGTATTAAGACTAGCCATTAAATTATCAATTTGGATTTGGATTGTAGGATCCTCAACCTTACAAGAAATGCTTCTAATGTGAACATTAGTCCTATCAATCTCATGAAAAAACCATTTAAAAAGTTTAAAAAGAACATTGGCACTATCACGGGCCGAACCCAACACATCAAAAAGATCCTCCCTATCAAATTTTTCAATGCAATTTCCCACAGCAACATCCTCTTCAGAGGAAATCTCATGAACCATTTCCTCATAGGCATCCTTACCTTTAGCAGTAGTCACAGGAGACTTCATCCTAAAAATGAAGTCAGCAATTTGCTCCGTAGCAGCTAGCCTCTTATGAATCCTCTCTTTTTCCATTTTCTTAGCTCCTGCAGCTTGATCACCACCCACAACTCTATCCTTCTGCTTAGGAAACCCTATGACAATGCTTGGAACATCCCCACCATGGGAGCCACCAGCCACAAAGAAAGGGGCAATCTTCAAAACCCTTCTCTTTTGACTTCCCTCCTCAGGATCCTGCACAAGTCTAGACGCAGGGGGAGGAGAGGAAGCTTCCCTGTAAAGCTCATTTTTATCTTTGTTCCCCTTTAAAGGAACAATCACCTCCACATCATAACTGCAAGTCGTATAGCCCCCTTCCTCAATGAATTTCATTTTCCCAGATTTACCCTGAACAAGGGATATGGGGCCCTCCTCCAAAGAAGCATACGAATTAGGGACATAATCAACAGCATCCCTATCGGACTCAGAATCTTTATTTAACATCAGCCTCCTCTTCCTTGGTTTCTTAGAAGCCCTTTCCTCACCTAACTCAATATCATAACCCTCCCTATCTTTAGCTTTCAGAGTAACCAGAGTCTTCTGGACATCATGAGCTTTAACATGTTCATATATTAAAAGAATTAGCCCCACATGCAATATAGGATTTTTGGGGTTCTTCCTGTTCTCTTTAATCCCACAATCCATCAACACCAGTAGATAATAGGGAAAAGACACCCATTTTTTGTGCCTAAAATGATTAAGCGATGGAAAATGGTAATTGTTAATGGTCGTATACCTTCCTTCCATGGTAACATACCTCATGATTTCTTCAACAACATCCCACCAGAGAGCCTTCAAGGAAGTCCTGAGATAACCTCCACTCTTCGTAAGCTTCAAGTCATCACTCTCATTCTGCTTGAAGAAAAGAGACATCATGGCCAGTGACTCTCTTTTATCCCTATACACCTTCATTCCCTTAATCAGAAGGCTAGTAATCTGAGCTATAAACTCCTCATCCACCTCAATTTCCCTGCCACCCAACTCCAAGGTTCTCCCTTTCCATCCTGTCTCGACCAGGGCAATAACCTGAGTATTATTTCCATGCAGTTTCTCCATGAAGGGAGTTAGGCTACCCTTCTCTAAAATCGCTCACACTTCCTTTCTCTACTTCGTGGTGTCACAAGATTTAGGCTTAACGTGGTTTTTGTCCCCACCCATGACAATGGAAAATAGAAACCAAGAAATCAACAAGGAAAAGCAACAGTCACCACACAAAATCAAAAAATCCCACAGAAGACTCTAGAAACTAATGCAGCTAACACCCACAATCTGTACGAAGGAAACCACAGGACAAACAAACCATAATGAATTTTAACCCCACACCATATGATAGCCTTTCCTCAAAATAATTACCATACCCTCCTTCCTAATGATATGCCAGCACGTGAGAAAGGATGTGCACAAATTGCAGAATAAATTAACTTTCATTTATAACAATAGCCATGGCCTCATAAGGGAGGGGATCATTTAAATCCCAAACCTTACTATCTCTAACCCCAAAGTTAGCGAAGAAATCAACTAACTTATTTCCCTCTCTCAAAATATGGGAGATATAAACATTATCAAAGGATTTAATAATTTCAATGGAATCCTTGATCAAGGCCTCAATTGTCCAAGAGAGAGGAGATAAATTCTTCAAATTATTAATAATGTTCAGAGAATCACCTTACAACCAAATATTTCTATACCCTCTTCTCTGAGCCAGAGCAAGACTATGATAGGCAGTCGCCGCCTCCGCAAAGTGGTTTGTCTGGTTTCCCAAAGGGAGTGCCACTAACACATTCTATTGTTGTAACTACTAAGTAATGAGGATAAAAAAAATAGATAACTAGATAATTAACTAGGAAACTAGATCTCCTCCTTAATAGAAGATCAGTCTAGATAGGGTCTATGAGGAGTTTCATTATTCATGGAGTAAAAAAAAAACTCATGAAGCAACTATCAACTCTCCCTCAAAAACAAGAAGAGGACCTACTATAAAATAAAAAAATAATAACTCTATGAAGTAGGAGTAGAAAAACCAAATTTAGATTATAACCCCAACAATTTAACTACTTATGATAGAAACATGTTCCCTAGAATAGTCTTGTCATAAATTAGTCTTGCTACAAGTAGAATCCCTGTAGCTATCATATTTGGTGAGAAAGAGTGTTGTGCAATGACTCACAGTTGATCAATAAATGATCACCTTTTTTTTTTTCCTTTTGAAAGTGTTGCACCCTGGTCATTTGACTCCTTAGCAACAATCTATGTCCTTACATTGCAAGCTAAGGAACCCATTCTTGCAAGTTGACAGTTCTTCTTGCTGCAAGGTGTTAGTCTTATTACTAAGGCATCCAAATTATTAAGAATAATAAATTAAACATATAATCCTGCTAAATTTTATAGAAATTCATACGTGTTCATATATACATATCAACGTAATATATTTCTATTTCCACATACTTAAGACTGTTTAAAAGTATATAAAAGGTATCAAATGTTTTAGTAATGTCTTGAAACTTAGTAGAAAGAGATAATGAAAAGTATGAAATGGTGAAAGTAAACTAGCTAATTATGGTGCCCATGAACATTTTTTTCATTTAAGGTGCAACACTCATTAGTAGAATTCCCAAACATTTGATGATATGTACAAAAGGATAAATCTTTATTTTTTTAGCAATTTTTTTCTCAAAAGGAATGGCAATGATAAAGTTCATCTTCAAAAGAGTTCACAATGTGTGTTATATCTTAGATAAGGGATACAAAGTAGGAATTAGGCCATCTCCAATTGAACAATGAAGTGGTGGTGGGGTAGAGGATTAAATGAATGTCTTATACAAAGGTGGAGGGCATTGATAACCAACTATTGTTGTATAGAAATGTGATGTATGATCTAGGAAAGTTTGAATATCAAGCTCATTGTTTGTATCAAATCATTTTTAGAAATGATTTTAAATCCATGAACATAACATTTTTCTAAATCTATAGGTAGATTACTATCTTCATGAGGAAAGGTAGTATCCTTATTGATATTGGAAAGAAAATTATTTTTGTGTTGATGTAATGGATGATGGATGAATGATAATCAAGTCCCTTTGTGAGAGGATGAAAGAACATAAATGGATGCTATGATAGGTCTTGTAGATGTTTGGTTATGGTGAGTGGGTAAGGTCAGAGGATGGCATGTGGATTCTTCATGCATACCTGTGTATGTTGTTAATATGAATGTTTTAATGAAGGTTATTGCTTAGGAAGCTATCAATAATATCCTCTTCTTGCACTAAGATATCCTTACAAGGGAATACATTTGGAGAGAAGGATACATGAGATTTATTTTTCTTGAAGCATTACCAAAGGAACAAAATGAAACATTAACCAAGGACTTCAAAAATGACATCATTTTTCCAAATAACTCAAACATATTGAAATTTTTTATCAAAAATAATAGAATTATATATACTAAACTAAATATGACTATTACATAGGAATGTAATAGAAACTGAGGATAGATCTAGATAGAAGACTTCAAGAGACTACTATCACTAAAATATGATCCAAAATAGTCTCAACAAGGAGGGTGGAACCCTAGATGAAAGGAATTAAATTTTAATAATTTAGAACTTAAAACTAAAATACAATGATTTAATATCTAAAGTTGTAGAGATTTAAGTCTGACCAAAAATCAATTTCTAGGAATGCACAAAGCCCTAATTTCTGTATGTGAAACATACGATTATGCACGAAATTTTTTGTTTTTAAAGTAATACAATATGTTCAAAAGATAATTTTCATTTTGAAATATAGTAATTAACTAAATATATCTTGATGTTTTTTAGAAAATAACAACCTTTTATCTTTTGAAATGAAAATACTATGCAAATCTTTAAATTTTCAAAAAAATTCACTAAAATATGCTTTTTTGATAAATTCAAATAATCTAATATTGCACTCAACTTTTAAAATGAAAAAATTCAAGATTTCAGAAGGTTTATAAATTTAGCAATTATCGAGATCACCAAAATATGATGTTTGAAAAAGGAATCTAGGTTCTAAATCACACTTTTTCTTGACATTGCATTAGAAAGAAACCAAAATTGATCACTTAAACCCACTTGGCTACTAACCTCAATGGAAGACATAGAATGGTGGATCATGGTTTTGGTTCTTCTTCAGGGGATATTGATGTTGATTGATTGATTATGATTTAACTTGATTTGATAATGCAAATGTGTACCTAGGTCAATAATGAAGCTACATCGAACTGATGCAAATATAGAGAAACATAAAACTAAAACACAAAAAATCAATTATCGAACAACAAAATGTAAAGATAGAGGAACTTGTCATATAAATTTGGTCTTAGACTAGCTAGAAAGGGGTGGTGGTGCTCTAAATCAATAATTTTAGATCTCAAGAATCAAAAAATAGATCTTAGATGGTCATAGTCTATAGATTCTTCCTTTCTTGAATCAACTTCTAAACTCTGTCTATTGATGATTAATTCCACTCACCCTAAATTTTTGACATATCAGGCTTGCATGCTTGATCTTTTGATTAGGTCTTCAATCTTCTCCCAAATCCACTTTATATATACAACCTATACACAAGAGAGGGGAGAAAGGGTTGTGTCATATAGGGGCTTTCCTAAGTTAAACCCTATTTTTGTTATTTTCACCTCCACAACTACTATGATGATGTAAAGATTGTTTAACCTTGGTCAAGCAAAGGAAAAATGGATAAAAAAAGTGACAAATTTACAAGTACTACAACTTACAACTTAGATATTCTTTCCATGATGGAATGAAGTCAGTGCACTCATCTCAAACAAGGAGAAATAGTTTTTTGATTGAAGGTCCTACAAGAGTTAGTTCTCACAAAAGAATGAGCATAGAACATGAACAAAATCACTTGCAAACTTGATACATTGCAAATATGAATCTTGACTGATAATAAAGGTTGTAAGCTATGCTTATTCTGATCTTGACTATTTTTTAGGATGCTCAATCACTCAATCAATTCAGTAGTATTTTGAAATGTTGAAAGAGACTTGTATTTATATGCATTAATTCATTTTACCACAAAATTCATTATCAAAAGCTGACAAATGAATTCAAATTTTGAAAATGTTAAAATGTCAAACCTAACATATTTTGAATTGGGCCAAAATAGGTTTAACAAGGGTAGTGGTGCCCTAGTCCAAGCCTATTTTGGGTCTTTTAGTATCGTTAAATAAATATTAAATAATAACTCCCAATTTAATATTCATTTCTTGAGAATGACCACAAATCAAGTAATTTAAGAATATAAATAGGTCCTTGAGCACATAGGGGAGCTAAATGTAGTGTGAAATTATCATGAGTGACAATTTAGGATGCTACACACATATTGAATCTTTGAGAAAACTTTGGCATGAGAAATTTGTATATCTCAATTACATGTAGCTTTAGGAGTTGATTACTAAGAATATGTTGCTTAGAATTACTAAGGTTTTGTTCTTGACAAGCATCATTAGGAATAATTGACAAAGGGTAAGTTCTGTTAGCTCTCAAAAATGCAGGCGGAATGCCTCAAGAGACTGCCAATCTCTTGGCACGTTTTAGGGTAACAGACAAGGTCAAATGAATTAAACCTTCTACTCTTTAGGTGCTGCCAGACCTAGGCAGGTGTACCTATCTTAATGAAGCAGACTTGACTTATAATTATCCTTCTTGCAATGATTTGTCCACAATGGTAGATGGAAGTGAACAAATGAAATCAAGCTTGGTACAAATAGCAATAGCAATCTTCTAAATCTAAATCCTAAAATGCTTAATTAACAAATGTAAAGGAAATGAATGAATCTAAATGATGAAATTGCAGAGACTAGTGCCTTATTGGGTATGCAGAGTCAAATAAAATAGAAATGGGCAACCTATTCTGGCAGAAACTCAAATTTGTCGACATATGATCTGTTTATAACTTGTATAAACATGTAAGATTATGACTACTGAGCTCTACTTTAATAATCCAGATGAATCTCCCTGATTACTATGATCAACCAGAAGGATTTAATCTCTCCTTGAAAGAATCAGTCAATTAATCACACAGATACAGCAAATGTGCATTGATAAACTAAAAATAATCTTGTTATATCAATTTAAACCACCAGAAAGAATCAACTTGGAGACAGCTTAGCAATACTTTTCAATAAACTCAACAAACAATTGACACCAGAAATAAACTGCCACACCAACTAATTTTCATTGAAATTTCCATTTGAAAACATGCATCATAGTCTTTGTTATGAGAACTTTACTCTAATGTATCCATTCCTAATCTATTGTATCTATTCTAAGATTTGATCTTCTATACTCATTCACAATCAGGAATGAATATTTATACATATGCATCTAAACAGACACATCGTTTCATATTCCAATGTTGGTAAACAGCAACAATTGGGCACTTACATGTCACCCAACAGTTGCATTCGGGCCCAATTAATCATCCCTGAGTCATTCACCGAGACACCCTGTAAGTATGCCGAAGGAAATAATATCGTTGTTAGTCACCCCCTGTTCTTCGTGTTTCGCTGTGACTTAGATGAGTCAGGGAGACCTCTCGTAGAGCACACTATGTTTCATCGGCCCCCGAGATCAAACTTGTCTCTGTAACTTATCACTCTTGGGAAGACATCACATAGATAATACTTCGTTATACCGAAATTCACCCACCATCTTGTGTGTTGCTGAGACAAGTCAGATCCTATGCCGACAAGGTCCGCTTTTGTGTTCCATCGGTGAGACCGGAGGTCACTCGTCGAGACCTCACGTTGATATCGCTTACTCTCACTGAGATGTATACCCTTATGTCATTGGTCGGCAAGACAAAAAGACTTCGCTAGGACCTCACCCAGATGTATTAACTCTTGCTGATGTATCTCCACATGTGCCGGTTTGGGAGACATAATGAGTTTGCCAAGACCCTTCATAGAAGGAAAAAATCTCACCAATGCCTCTATATGTTGTCGATCAGGGAGACATAATGAGTTCGCTAAGACATCATATCGACACCGCAACTCATGCTGAAATGTGTATCATCCTCTGTCACCGAGACCACAGAGAAGTCCTGCCGAACAGTGCCTGTAAGTGAAAATCAAATCGCCATGACATCAGAAACATCTTGCCAATAGGCAACACAGACGTTTGTCAGAAAAATGGATCAGGGAGACCCTGATATTGTCATGCCGATAAGAACTGTAAAGTGAAATATTCAAGAATCGATGGAAACAATGGGACCATATGGGCAAAATATGGATGAAATATGCACACGGTAGGACCAATCTAGAATTTTATGAGTAAAATCAACAAGTAAAAACATTAGATTTTTACAGTTCTAACAAGTTCTACCATGATACCACCTTAGTTGAGTTGGTTCATATTAACCTCATGTCATTTCCAAATCCTTTTCTAGGAGACAAGTATTTATTCACCTTCATTAATGATTTCTCTTGTCACATGTTGGTGTAATTTCTAAAGTAAAAGAACAAGTTATTCTCCACTTTTAGGAATTCCAAGGTGTTCATGAAGAATCAATCAAGTTATCATATTTAGAGAATACACACAAATAATAGGTGAAATATGGGTAATTGCATGGATTTGTGACACAAATTTGGCTCTTAAGATGCCACTTTTTTTTTTCTTTTCTGAAATTAGCAAAATCTGATTTGCACAAGAAAATGAAGATAGTTGTGCTCAAAATTTCAAGATGCTGCAAGAACAAAAGTTGAAGTACTCCGAGTCCAGTTTCCAAGATAACTTTTTTTTTTTAAATTAATGAAGATTAAGGGTCTCAAAAAGGGGGAGGGGCATAATAAGTCCTGTTTTTATAAAAAAGCAACATAACGCTTGAGGGATCCCCCCTTTTTTATTAAACTTTTTCTAGAATTTCAAAAATCCCAATGGTGAGAAATTAGCTAACACCATTTAGTTTATCCTCATTCTTTCGGATAATTTTTTTCAATGAATATATAATATTTTATGAATTTTCAAAGTGGACACATCCTGAAAAATCTAAAATTTGAGCATGCTCCCCCCTAAATTTTTTGAAAACTAATCAAAAATTGATTTTTTTTCATCATGTGTAGAATGGAGTCTAGTTAAAAAAGTTGTAATTTATTTCACGTTTCTATGAATGAGTAAAAATCTATCCTAAAACTAGCACATGTTGGCTTTTGACAAAAAATGAAGGCATTTACAATAGAAGCTATGGATAAAAACCTTAATTGAATCAAAACAAAAAAAGAACTATATATTTAGATAGCTAAGAGAGAGGTTAACATTATCACAATTTTTTTATAAACTTGCATTGAAAGACGTGCAAACGTGATGAGGAGCATAGACAAAAATATGAGGAAATTTGGCAAATCCTGTCAATTAACACATCCAAAGCAGGTCATTTGGTGAGCACCAAATTTGATGCTAACTAAATGACCTACTTTGAATAAAATGTAACTTTCCCCTCTCTTCGTTCAACCACTTTGATAATGCTGACAGTGTGTAGTTTATGATCATAGATGGATAGTTGAGGTTTTACCTTTCATACGCTCTCTACCTCATTACCGTAATTGGATAACTCTCTATCCATCTAAAGTCTCCCTCTCTCTCTCAGGTCTCACTCCTTCCCATGCTACTGAATACTCTTCTCCCACTCCAAATCCCTCTCTTAGGTATCATTCCCTCCCACCCTACCTAGATAAATCTATCTTACTCCAACCCCCTTTCTCACTGTCCCTCTCTCTCTCCCCCTCTAGTATTTTTGTCTCTCTCACTCTATCTCCCTCTCTTAGGTCATTATATTTCTTTGTCTCTCTCTCTCTCAAGTATCTCCCTCCTACCCCCTATCCCTCTCTTAGGTATCTCACTCACTCCCTCTATCTCTCTCCCACTCCCTCTCTCTCACTTCCTCTATCTCTCTCCCTCTCTCCCTCCCTCTCTCTCTCTCTCATTCTCCCTCAAGTATATCCCTCCCCTCTATCTCTCTCTCTCTCTCACACACACTCCCTCTCTCTCTCTCACTCCTCTCTCACCCCCTCTATCTCTCTTCCACTCTCTCTCCCTCTCTCTTAGGTCTCTCCCACCCACCCTCCTCTCTCTCTCTCTCTCACTCTCTCCTCCTACCCCCTCTCTCTCTCAAGTCTCTCCCTCTCAGACCCTCTCCCTCTCTCTCTCTCCCACTCCCTCTATCTCTCTCCCTCTCTTTCTCTCTTCCTCTCTCTTAGGTCTCTCCCTCCCACCCCCTCCCCCTCTCCATCTCTCTCTTTGTCAAGTCTCACCCTCCTACCTCCTCTCCCTTTCACAGTAACTCCATTTATCTCTCTCCCACTCCATCCCTCTCTCCCTCCCCCTCTTGCTCTCTCTCAAGCATCTCCCTCTAACCACCTCTCCCTCTCTCTCTTAGGTCCCTCTCTCTCTCACACCCTCTATCTCTCTCCCACTCTCTCTTAGGCCTCTCCCTCCCACCCCCTCGCCCTCCCTCTCTCTCCCTCAAGTATCTCCCTCCTACCCCCTCTCCCTCTTTCAAGTATCTCTTTGTCTCTCTCACTCACTCCCTCTATCTCTCTCCCACACCCTCTCTCTCTCTCACTCTCTCTATCTCTCTCCTCACTCCCTCTCGCTCTCTCTCAGGTATCTCCCACCCACCCCTTCCCTATCTCTCTCTGCCCCTTGTCTCTCTCACACTCCCTCCATCTCTCTCCCATCCCTCTATCTCGAGAACTCCCTCTGCTTCCCACCCCCTCTCCCTCTCTCAAGTCTCTCTCCCACTCCTTGTATCTCTCACATCCCTCTATCTCCCACTCCCTCTCTTCTACTCTATCAGATCTCACCCTCCCACCCCCTCTCTCCCATATTTATTCCCTATCCCTCTCTCTATGGTCTCTCCATCCCACCCTCTCTCCCTCTCTTAGGTTTCTCCCTCCCACCCCCTCTTCCTCCTCTCTCTCAAGTCTCTCCCTCCTAATCCCCCACTCTCTCTCTCTCTCTCTCTCAAAAGAGACTTGAGAGAGAGTGAGAGAGAGAAAGAGGGTTTAGGGTTGAGTGTTTAAGGGTTGAGGGTATAGGGTTGATGGGTTAGGTTTGAGGGTAGAGGGTATTGGGTTGAGGGTAGAGGGTTTAAGGTTTAAGGGTTTAAGGGTTCAGGGTATAGGGTTGAGGGATTAGGGTAGAGAGGGAGGAATGGATGGAGGAAGAGTTGGAGGGAGAAGTGAGATAGAGAGAAGGAGAGAAGAGGAAGAAGGGATAGAGATAGATGAGGATTGAGGATCCAATGTTTAGGTTAGAGGGTTGATAATTGAGGGAATAGGGTTGAGGACCTATAAGGTTGATGGTTTAGGTTTGATAGAGTGAGATGGAGAGGGTTTAGGGTAGAGGGTAGAGGGCAGAGTGTTAAGGGTACATGGTAGAGGGTTTAAGGGTTAAGGGTATAGGGTAAAGGGTTAAAGGTAGAGGGGAAATAAATAAAGGGAGTGAGTGAGAGAGAGAGAGAGACCTGAGAGTTTTAGATGAGGTATGAGGGAGATACTAGAGAGAGAGAGGGTTGAGGGTCGAGGGTAGAGAGTTATGGGTAGAGGGTAGAGGGTAGAGGGTTTAAGGGTTAAGGATAGATGGTCGAGGGTTTAAGGGTTCAGGGTATGGGGTTGAGGGATTAGGGTAGAGAGGGAGGAATGGATGGATGGATAGATGGAGGGATAAGTGAGATAGAGAGAAGGGGAGAAGAGGAGGAAGGGATAGAGATGTATGAGGATTGAGGATCCACTGTTTAGGTTAGATGACTGATAATTTAGGGCATAGGTTTGAGGACCTATAGGGTTGATGGTTTAGGGTAGAGAGAGTGATAGGGAGAGGGTTTAGGGTAGAGGGTAGAGGGTAGATGGTTAAGGGCATAGGGTACAGGGTTAAGGGTAGAGGGGAGAGAAATAGAGCAAATGAGTGAGAGAGAGAGAGAGAGAGAGAGACCTGAGAGTGGGAGTAGGGATAGGAGGGATATACTGGAGAGAGAGGGGGGGTAGGTGTGTGTGTGTGTGAGAAAGAGAGAGAGAGAGGGTTGGGTGTTGAGGGTAGAGGGTTATGGGTAGAGGGTAGAGGGTTTAAGGGTTAGGGGTAGAGGGTAGAGGGTTTAAGGGTTAGAGGGTATAGGGATCAAGGATCGGGGTAGAGAGTGAGGAATGGATGTAGGGAGAGATGGAGGGAGAAGTTAGATAGAGAGAAGGAGGGAAGAGGAGGAAGGGATAGAGATAGATGAGGATTGAGGATCCAATGTTTAGGTTAGAGGGTTGATAATTAAGGGAATAGGGTTGAGGACCTATAGGGTTGATGGTTTAGGGTAGAGGGTAGAGGGGAGAGAAATAGAGGGAGTGAGTGAGAGAAATGAGAGTGGGAGAAGGGGTAGGAAGGAGAGATTGGAGAGAGAGAGAGAGGGAGTGTGTGTGTGTAGGAGAGAGAGAGAGAAAGGGTTGAGGTTCGAGGGTAGAGAGTTATGGGTAGAGGGTAGAGGGTTTAAGGGTTAAGGGTGAGGGTATATGGTTGGGGGATTAGGGCAGAGAGGGAGGAATGGATGGATGCTAGAGAGAGAGAGAGAGGGTTGAGGGTTTTAGTGTAGAGGGTAGATGGTAGAGGGCTAAGGGTAGAGGGTAAACAATTTAATTATTTAGGGTTTAAGGGTTAAGGGTAGAGGGTTTATAGTTTAGGGATTATGGTTTACATTTTAAGGGTAGATGGTGTATGGTTGAGAGAGAGAGGGGGGGTTGAGGGTTTAAGGGTTGAAGGTTGAGGGTTTACGGTTTAAGGGCTGAGGGTTGAGGATAAAGGGTAGGGGGTTGAGGGTAGAGGGTATAGGGTAGATGGTAGAGAGATATAGAGATAGAGAGAGACAAAGAGAGAGAGAGGGTTGAGGGATTTAGGGTTGATGGTAGAGTGTAGAGGGTTTAAGGGATTATGGTGTAGGGTTTTAGGGTTTATGGTAGAGGATAGATGGTAGACAATTTAAGGGTTTAGATTTTGAGGGTTAAGGGTAGAGGGTTTAGGGTTTAGGGATTACAATTTATGGTTTAAGGGTAGAGGGTGTAGGGTTGAGAGAGAGAGGGGGGAGTTGAGGGTTTAAGGATTTCAGGGCTTAAGGGTTGAGGGTTGAGGGTTGAGGGTAGAGGGTGTATGGTTTAGGGTTTAGGGTTTAGGGATTATGGTTTATAGTTTAAGGGTAGAGGGTCTAGGGTTCACACACACACAAAGAGAGAGAGAGAGAGAGAGAGAGTTGAGGGTTTAAGGGTTTTAGGGTTGAGGGTTTTAAGGTTTTAGGGTAAAAGCACATAGCTATGTCACACTTTAAGCCAATTTATCAGCACAACTTAATTTCAATATTTATGAGTAAAAATTAATTTTGGTCAAACATATGATCTAGTAAGATTCATTCTAACTAAGTTAGATACTTCCACAACTTTCTCAGCAAAAATTGTTGGCTAAAAATATATGGAGCACCACTTTGTTTCCAATTTACCAAAAAAATAAATTATTTGAAAAACTTGAAGTTTCAATAACTACTACTAAAGTAAATAACATTTTTTTTAAATATAAAAATACCCTTTTGTAGATCCATAAGTTTAGTTTTAAAAAATATATTTATTTTAATAGTTTAATTATTATTTCTATTTTATATATTATTTTTACTAAAAGTAGGTTATCAACACAAAATATTAGGTTGATTACCATGCCAAGGAAAAATACTAAAACTTATTAAAAAAATAAAAAAAATATGATGCACTAGATAAAAGAATCTATTTCAAGATGGTATAATTTTTTTCCATTTTAGATAAATATTTAATATGAAAGTTGATGTCTGATGGAAACAATTTTTTTTGTATTCATGCACATTTAAATATTTATTTAAAAAAATATATTAATCAAAATTGGAAAAATATATATACATGCACTAAAGTTTCAAGGTATAAATACAAACAAAAAATTTGAATGAAAAAAATAAAATTTACTATAAAAAGTTTGACGTCTCATGCAACTTCATTTTTTAGCATTTTATCAGCAACTAAATTAGTGTTGATTTATTAAAAACTAGACTTTTAAAATATTTTTTAATTTTTTTTATAAAAATACAAACAAAAAAAATACTAAAAAAATACATATTTTACTAGTTTACATCATTTCAAAATTCAAAACATATATGCCACTTTTTAGTGATTCAAGTTTAGAATTTGGATCAATGTTAGTCATTTCCTTTATAAAGTGTGACACAACTTTGTGCTTTTACCCTTTAGGGTTTAAGGGTAGACACACACACACACACATAGAGAGAGAGAGAGGGTAGAGGGTAGACGGTAGAGGATTAAGGGTTGAGGGTTGAAGGTAGAGGGTAGAGGGTAGAGGGTTTAAGGGTTTAGGGTTTAGTGTTTAATGGTTTAGAGTTGATGGTTTAGGGTAGAGGGTACAGGGTTTAAGGGTACAAGGTACAGGGGAGAGAAATAGAGGGAGCAAATGAGAGAGAGAGACCTAAGAGTGGGAGAAGTGGTAAGAGGGTGAGATTGGAGAGAGAGAGAGAGAGCATGTTTGTGTGCATGTGTGAGAGAGAAAGAGGGTTGAGGGTTGAG
>VDFB02281492.1:107907252-107935697 GCA_007258455.2 Sequoia sempervirens | reverse complement strand
CAAAGAACCAGAAATGGTAAACAAAATTCTCAGAACTCTTCCTAAATATTACAGTCATAAAGTGTCTACTATTGAAGAATTTTTAAATTTGAATCAATATAGCAGAGATCAATTGTATGGCTCTTTAACTTCTTTTGAGATGAGAGAATTTGGAACAAATAGAGGTGCCAAAACTAAGACTACTTTTAAGGCTTGGAAATTAGAGGAGATCAAGGAATCAACTCAAGAGGATATTGATGATCTATAGAAGCTTAGAAATTTGTAAAGAGAATGAAGAAGGGTACTAGTAATTACAATGGTAAGCTTCCTTTCAAATTTTTTAGTTGTGGAAAGATAGGTCACTATGCTTCAATATATCCAAACAAAGGTTTGAATAAAAAAATAGGAGAACAAAGGTAAGATGATCAAGAAAAGCTATTATGTTATAGAGGATGCAAGTATTTCTGATGATGAATCTGATTATGGAGATGAATATGATGAATGCTTGTTCATAGATTTAAAAGATGAATCTATTTTTACTAACTCTGAGAGATGTGTGAAGGATGTGTTAGAACTATAAAATTATAAAAAAATTATAGGTTGTTCACATCCATGAGTTTCCAAATGAGTCCTTACCATAAGAACAAATGGCCTTTCTTCACAACTATTTTGCTCATATTTTTCCATGTGATTCCCATAAAATCCAGCAAGTCTTGAATATCTCACAATATATTTTCTATCGGCATGAGATTATCAGGGTCTCCCCGATCCATAATGCATGTTTTACTAATATACATTTGTTACAGTCTATCGGCAAGACTTCTAGGATGTCGCACCGATCAGAATTCATCTCCAGACACCTATCGGCAGGACACAACACATTGTTTTGGTGACAAAGGGATCATATCGGCAAGACAGTCATCGTCGAAATAAACTCATAGCGATACCGACCGACGCACAATAAAACACTTCAACCAAACCAAATGGCTTCGAT
This sequence comes from Sequoia sempervirens, assembly GCA_007258455.2. Taxonomy (NCBI): domain Eukaryota; kingdom Viridiplantae; phylum Streptophyta; class Pinopsida; order Cupressales; family Cupressaceae; genus Sequoia; species Sequoia sempervirens. The sequence continues at coordinate 107,934,724 of VDFB02281492.1, read as the reverse complement.
ATGAGGTCTTAGCGAATACATTGGGTCTTGCCGATAAAGTTGTTATGGGGATCCTATTGAATAATCATCGGGGTAAGGTCATGTAGTCTTTCTGACCCATATGTCACACCGATAAAGCTATGCATCGATAAGAGTCAAATAATCAGAGTGAAGTCTTACCGAATGCGACAGGTCTTGCCAATAGGGAAAACAAGGATTCTATCAAAAGGTTATTGGAATGAAGTTACGTAGTCTTGTCAACCTGTGTGTCTCGCCGAATGTGGTTTCATCGGTGAGAAAATTAATATGTCTCAGTGACCAAAGAATATCATGGGATGTATTTCGGTAAGACAAAGTATAATCTGCGGGACATCTCCCCATCTCTGAAGGGTCACGGCGAAGTGAATGAGATGAAAGGATATTTCTCGGTAAGACAAAGTGATCTATGAGACGTCTCCCCGACTCGGGTTTGTCACAATGATACATAAAGACCAAAGGGATGACTGTCGGTGAGACATTGGATCTCGGTATGAGTACAGGATGTCTTGGCAAGTGTTCAACGAATGTTAACAAAAGCCCAAATACAATTGATCGCCAACATTGGAATGTGAAGTGATGTGTCTTTTCAAATACTGATGTATAAATGCTCATTTTCAATTTGTAAAAGAAGGGGTAGAGAGATACAGTAGATAGGATAGAAGATAGAATAGGGAAGATACGGTAGACAAAAAATGTCATACTATGAGACTATGTTGCATGTTTTAAAAATATGGAGATATTAATGAAAATCAATTGATGTGGTAACGTATTTCTGGTGTCAATTGTCTGTTGTGCTTATTGAAAGTATTACTAAAGTTGTCTCCAATATTGATGCTTTCTGGTTATTTAAATTGATGTAACAAGTTTATATTCAATTTATCAGTGCACATTTGATGTATCTGTGTGGTTAATTGACCGGTTCTTTCAAGGAAAGATTAAATCCTTTTAATTGATCATAGTAATCAGGGAAATTCATCTGGATCATTAAGAAGAACTTGGTAGTCACATTCTTGCATGTTTATACAAGTTATAAACAAAAACATATGCCAAAAAAATTGAGTGTTTTCCAGAAATAAGTTACCCATTTAGATTTCATTTGACTCCACATACCCAATAAGGCACTAGTCTTTGCACTTTTAATCATTTAGTTTCATTCAATTCTTACATCTGTTAACTGAACATATTAGGATTTAGCTTTGAATATTGCTATACAATTTATACCAAATTTAGTTTTATTTGTCCACTCCCATCTTCCATTATGGGAAAAACATTTCAAGAGAGATAAGCAAATTAAGTCTGCTTCATTCATATAGGTACACCCGCCTAGGTCTAGCAGCACCTGAAGAGTAGAAGGTCTAAATCTTTTGACCTTGTCTGTTACCCTGAAACGTAGCAAGAGATTGGCAACCTCTTAAGGCATTTTGCCTGCATTTTTGAGAGCTAATAGGATGGCCCTCCAAAGATAAAGTATAAGACTAAAGGTACTTTGGTTTCTGCTTTTTTATGCTAGAAAGGAGAATAACTACTGGATCGTTGACAATGGATGCTCAAATCATATGACTAGTGACAAGAGTATGTTTATTAAACTTTAAAAGTATGTGGAGGATGTGTTATACTTGGTGATGATACATCTGCTAAGATCTGTGGAAAAGGTTCTATCAGTTTTGATGTCAAGCGTAATATATGATGCTAAAAATGAAAACCTTGAATTCACAAATTAAAATCAACATGCATTTAACATCATATCAATCAAGTATTTACAGATGAACACAAATGCAAGAAATGAAATACTCTTTCTAAGAAATCAAAGAAAATGCATTCAAAAGGAAAAGTAACTCCATTGCCTTCCTATCTACAAGATCTTGTCTTTGCTCTCATATTTTTACAACAAATTCACAAGAGGCTATGTAAAATAGAATTTCATCAAACAAAATTGAGTTGTTGAAAAGTGAGGAGGAAGAGGGCCTTTATATATGTCCTCATGGGAAAGATCCAGATTTCAGGAGAAATGTGGGATAAATGGTTATGTGGAATTTTATGAATATTTCATAAATGCATGAATGAAATTAGTGAATAGATAAATGATAATGAACTAAATGGTTATGTAAATGATTTAATGAAATTGGTTTATGTATGAATATACAAATGATGATAAATGTTTATGAAATGGTTATGAAATGGAAAAATGCTTATGCAAATGTATTAATGAAATGGGTTTATGATTATGAATATGAGTTAATGATTATGCAATGATAAATATTTATGAAATGGATTAATAAAATATGCAAATGGATTATTTAAATGAAATGGATAAATGTTTGGATATGTAAATGATTTAGGAGGAATATTTATTAATGAATTAATTAAATAGATAATGGAACCTATTTAATTAATAGAAGAAAGTAAATTATTATAAGGACATTTTTATGTGTACATTTTTCCCCTCTTTGAGACTATGCAGCCTATTGTGTTGTTTCAAAGAAAAAAAAGATTGATTAATAGATACATGCCCTAGGGATATCCTAGTAAGGATGATGATAAATATGATATGCCCCATCAATACATTGATCGAACAAGCTGTGATAAGATGAATCTCTCAATAGATCACAAGGGGAAAAATTGATAATTGATATTGCATGCATGATTAAGCAGTGATGTGCATTTGATGAAAATGCATAGTTGATGGGAATAACTGAACAATTGATGGAGATGGTTAGTATAGTCAAGTTGATGAGCTGATTAAGTTGATTGAGTTGATTGAGATTTATGCTAGCACAAAACAATGATTGATTAATAGATTGAGTGATCAAGGAGTAGATTGATTGATTTGATATTTGGACTAAAAGACAAGCATCAGTTATATAAACCAATTAATTATTCTTTGAAATAAGAAGCATGAAGAAAATGAAATGATGAAGGAAATGGATGATGGAAGAAATGATGGATGGAAAGAGACATGAAGGAAATGAAGGTGGTGAAGCTTCTTGTGCTTTACAAAGTGCTTTATCATCATAGAGCTTATTTTGTTGCAAATTAGTATAAGAATCTAGATAACATGAACATCTAGACGACCTGAATACTATTTGTGTTTTTATTTAGCAGTGAAGTATAAGCATCTAGGTGTAAGGACCTTATATGACCTAAATACTTATTGCATGGAAGACACTATCAGACAAGGAATGCTCTTATGCACACTAGACTCATATGTCCTCGATGATTTTAGACAACCATGTCTTAAGATGAGTCATCTTGTGAATAAGACAATCCACAGACATCAAACAAGTTAACATGCCCCATCCTTCCCTCTCTAGTCTAAGACATCCTAGAGAAGCCAAAAGACATGCCACCAAAGATAAAAATCATAAAATAATCAAAGATCGAAAAACAAACAAGCATCATGCTTCCATGTAGATCTAATTCTTGTCACGATTTATGCATTTGGTTGGATTTGAAAGGGGGATTGATGGGCATGTTGTGATCTGTCTATTCGATTGTCAATCATGGTGTATTTTGATTCTATTGAATTTCAAAGCTGTGTGGCGATTTGAAAGTGTCATTGTTTTTGGATTTTTGTTTTTTGAATTTATTTGATTTTTTTGGTTTTTTTAGAATATTAGATTTTTTTTTGGATTTTTGGAATATTTGATTTTTTGGATTTTTTGGAATATTTTTTTTTTTTTGATTTTTGGAATATTTGATTTTTCTAATTTTTGGAATATTTGATTTTTTAGGAATATTTCATTGTTTTGGATTTTTTTCAAGACTTTTTATGATTTTTTTCATGACTTTTTATGATTTTTTTGTATTTTTTTAGGACTTTTTTTAAAGAGGGAATGAAATGAAATGTGACATATGCTTGGTTGAAGAAACTAGATGTCTCCCACTAGAGGTAGTGGAACCATAGATAAATGATAGATCAAAATGAGAGATTCACTACAAAACATGTCACACAAGCAACATATCTCTTGTCGAAAGATGATAATGGTTGATTGATTAGGATGCCATGAATGATTGATTCCATAAGCCATGATGACAATAAGTACTTAGGATCGCTGATTCCTCTATGTATGATAATATTGATGATTGGTTGATGATTGATTGACAAATGATATTAGGATTGGATAATGTTTTTCAACTAGGCTCAAGTATGATTTGCATTATAAGGTTTGAGGTTGCAAAGGGACATGATGGCCCACCCTAGGGTAGTGTAATTATAGATAAATGATAAGGATGTGAACTATGATGGAATGGTAACACATAAGGATATGAAATGAAATCCAAAGCATGCATTTATAATTTTTCCCCTAATCTCATCAAGAACAAAGGAAGGGAATGGGACATGTATTTTGATAAGCTAGGAAATATGGAATGGAAGAATGAAAGGATAAGGATTGGTATGTGCAGGATCATCATGGAAAAAATAGGCCCTTAAGTGGCAAAACATTCAGAAAAATCAGAGTTAAGAAACTTGACGTAAAAATTTGAATAAGTTATCTATATTATTTCAAAAATATGTAACAATAGAATCTATAGCAAATTGAATGTAGTTTCTAAACTACTAGGTTTGTTTAAAAAAAAATCTATTTGGTGAAAATTTGAAATTTCAATGTAGTAGTACTTAAATTTTAGGGAAAAAATAAGAAATAGATGTTTGTTTGACCACCCTAACCACAATAAAATAATAAGATTTTTTTATAATATTTTAGATATAAGTAGAGGACTCATGTCCCGATGTGATGCATATTCTTTTGTAATTTTTTCCAAGTAAATAATTAATTATTATTTTTTTATTACAATTTCTAAAAAATATAAAAAATCATATGTTTAAGCACCTTAACTTGCTCAAAACTTCATGAAATTCATTTTTTCTTTTTTAAATCCTATAGTATGCGAAGCATAGAATGCGACACATATTTTGGATTCAAAAAAATGTGATACCGCTTGAAAGCTATAGATGTTTTTCAATCAGTCTATCAATCAGGACTTTAGTCTTAATTTGAATAGAAAATGAATAATAATTACTTATTAAATTCAAAGTAAAGCATAATTTATATTGGTGGAAAGCTGAGAATCTTTTTTAAAAACCCTTTTCGTTTCATCAATTTTGGGTAAAAAAAAAGTCATCAATCACATACCCATCATATTGCCACTTTTTTGCCCATCACATGATCCTGCACATACCTGGATAATGAATAGGATGATTGAGATCAACTAGATAAGATATGGACACAATGCCTAATTATTTTTCCCCTATTCCTCATCAAGACCGAGGAATGGAAGAAAGGACTTATTTAGATATATAAAATGGTGGAATATGGATAAGGTGAAAGATATGGTACAAAAGATATGGATAAAGTGTATAGGATAAAATGTATGGCATTCAAGAAGATCCTTAACCTTGTCAAGATCAAAGGTGGAAAGGTAAAGGATGAAAATAAAGAGGATAATGGATATGAATGAAAGGATGGATGAAACTTGCCCCCAAGTGTAGAGTGCAAGAGAAAAGGGAAACAATAGGATATGGATAAGGATAAATGAAAATGGAAGGTAGTATATGCATGATAGGAAGATGGAGGGAGGACTCAAGAATCAAGTTCCATGACTAATATCCCTCAAATATGTGCTCTAATAAACTATGGCAATGGGAATTAGACTCATAAATGTTGATAGAATAGTGGCATGATGGAAGAAGCTAAGGACTTATGCAAAGGTTTGGATTAAAGGAGGATAATGGGGGATGGATGTTGGATAATAGATAGGAGGTTGGAATACTTGTTGATGGTTATATGAAAAGGATGGAAAGATCAACAACAACACACACATTGAAGGGTGTTGGACTGATGGAGGAAAAATGGAGTTTGAAGGCAACATGTTTTTAGATGGACGATTGGAGGAAGCTTTTGGATTAGCAAATTTGGATGCCAATTTATATTTTATTGCTTCTATGAGACTTTTAGGAATCCACATAGCTTTTGACTTTGATTTTTTCTTTGTGGGCCTTGGTGGCCTTCAAGATTTTTCTTTTTTCTTTATGAACCTTTGTGGCCTTTGAAATTTTTCTTTTTCCTTTGTGGGCCTTTTTGGCCTTTGAATTTTTTTCTTTTGGCTTTGGATCAGATTTTATTTTATTTTTGCATGTCTCTTCGAGGAGAAATGTTGATCCTTTGATATATGTGGATTTTCATATGGAAGCTTTTGACATTTGGCACCCAAATTGCTTCCAAGAGGAATGGGATAGGTGGATGGAGATGGATGATATGGAGGTATTATGGATGGGTTAATGTAGGTAGAATTTTGAGAGGGCATCAAGGATGTATGTCTTTTTTGTTCTTGATGAATAGGAGATGGAGGGATGTAGGGCCCTAATATGGATGGAAGGGTTGATGAACTAGGGTTTGGAAAACAAGGACTAAGGATAGATGGAAGGTTTGATGGACTAGGATAAGAACCTAGGATAGCTGGAAGGTTTGATGGACTAGGATAAGGACCTAGGATATATGGAAGGTTTTATGGGCTAGGATACATAAGTTTATTTTGATGGAATATGGACTTACGATGGGTACCAATGTCTTGAGTGTAAGGTGTATAACCAAGGCCATGATAATATGGACTTTTTTGGATATAAAGGGGTTCTAGGATACCTTGTTCATGAAGGACTAATCATTTTCCTTTGTAGTTCATAAGTTTTGACACATTTTTTTTCCAATGGGATATGTATTATTTATGATTTACAAGATGTAATTCCATCATGAGGTGGATGTGATGTGGAAGGAATAACAAGATCTTGGAGTAAACCACCTTGGATAAAAGTGAGGGAACCCATTTGATAGGTAAGGGGCTCATGGATAGCTTGAATAGGGATGATAGAATATTGTAGAGGATTATGACCATGATGGGAATTAGGATGGGTGATAGGAACTTGACATTGGGATGATGGGGTACTTTGATCTTGACTTGGAAAAGGATCATGAAGTGTGGGAGATAGAGTAGCTTTCTCTTTATTAGGTATTGAATCATCATAAAGTAATATGAAAGGCATATGTTGATCATGAGAAGTATTAACATCATCATGGAATGAAAGGGTATCCTTGAATGGCGGTATATCTTGATCTTGATGAGGAAGGGAATCCTGAGATTTTGTGGAAAGCATATCTTGATCATCAGATGGTAAGACATCATTGGATATGATGGAAGAAATATCATTCTCCCGGGATGAAATGGAATCATGAGATGGTATGGATGCATTAGATGAGATGGAAGGAGGAATTGGAAGGATACTTTTCTCTTGAGATGGAAGGGGATCATCTTGTATGAAACAAAAAGAGATAAGGAGATCATCATGAGATTCTTGAGAGATGGGATATTGGTCAAAGATTGGAGAGGATTGGATATTTTTGGTATTATTGGATGGAGTGGAAAGAATACTTTGATCTTGATGTGCAAGGGATTCTATACTAGCATGATTTGGACTAAGAGATTGACATGAATCATTGGATGTAGATGGTATGATAGGAGAGGATGGTTGGATAGATTTGTTAACTTGGGTGAAAGACTAATGAGGTTTATTTTGACTTATGTGGGATGAAGATAGATACATGGCACGGTAGGATTGCACAATATTATTTGTGTTTGAGGACTTATATTTGGGTTTCTTATTTAGACTTTGCAGAAAGTCACAGTCAATGAACTTGGATGATGTATTTTTGGGTGAGGATAAAGGCTTATGAGATGATTGCATCACTTCATTAAAATGTTGGGATTCTAGTTGTTTTTCAAGCTTTTTCAAACAATAGTCAAGATATTCAATCCTTTGGTCTTGTGTCATAGATGAATATGAAGGATAGTAGTTAGACATGTTTGGTTGATGGTTTGTTTTAAAAACACATGCAAGACACAAGCAGAAAAAATGTGTTTGAGTTTGTTCTTTGGACAAGCACTTTGAACACACTTTGCACAACCTAGGCTTCTCAAGAGATACCACTTGCTAGATCCCCACTTAGATTTCTCCAACCACTTAAAGAAGGTGGACAACTAGAGACTTGGTGGCATTGGCTCCCCTCCATGATGCTCACTTCTCGAGCTCACCAAGTCTCAATTCCCCAAAGATAAATTCCTACCTCTACACATGCTTAGTGAAGACATGGGGTGGCTTCAAAACAATCGTTCCTGCACTAGCAAGTGAAAGGGATTTTTGCGACTATAACATAGGATTTTAGTGAATACTCAAGGACATGGAACCTCAAAGGCATCCAACAAGCTACTCAAGGCTTTAATCACTCTACTAAAAGCTTTTATACATTTTATAGTAGGTACCCTATTTTGAGTGACATTGCACAACTAAGGCCTACATACCATGAGGACTTAATAGTTTAGTCTTATCCATTTATATGCTCGCCCGAGTGAAAAAATGGTTGGAGTCATTCCCTCTTTCAAGGCAGGCCCCTCTAAGGGATTAAAAACATAAAGAGATGGATTTGGCTTCTGATCACTGAGTTTGCACAAGGTGATAGCATACACCTACCATCTTTACAAGCACATCAAACAGTGATTTATTAACCCCCTAGTTAATCTATGTGTAAACAAGTAGTTAAAAAAATTTATCCCTACAAAACCATCGTTAGTAGTTTGATCCTCCAGTCTTCAACAAATGATACATTAGTTTTGATTTTAGATCTTTGACATGCGAGCCTACACAAAAATCCAAGTCAATAACAATTAGCAATAAAACAAAAATAAATAAACTAATAATGAAAGAAAAATTGGTTCCAAACCTAACCATCAAAAATTAAAACCGGTTGAATTCTAAGCTTGGATGTATTGGGTGAGGAAAATTTATTGAAGATGGCGCGCATCTGTTCTCTGGGTGCCTGCGGCCTGTGAGGGCTGGCTTGCATGCCCAGCTTCTTCACTGCATGCCATTCTTTCCTTGTGGATCAGCTGTGTCTGGTTTTTGTTTGGGTGGGGGGGGCGTTTGTTGTGTTGAGGGGGAGTTTTTTAATCAGTTTTCTATCCATTTTTTCTTTACTTTGGTTGCTGGCGCCTGTACTCCCTGTTGGGGTTTGGTGTGGGGTTTCTCCCTTGCCTTCTTTTGTGTGAGAGCCCTTTTGGAAGGGTGTTGCTTCCTTGTTTATAGACGGCAGCAGCTTTTTGGAGGCCTTGGTGTTAGCTACGTCTTGTTCTGCTGTGAGGTGGAGGTTTGTGGTAGGGAGTTTTGGTGTGGCTTTCATTAACATGATGGATGGTGTGGAGGAGGCGAAGGGAGATGATATTATGTCAGAGGTTGGGGTTGGGGTTTCTTTTGGTGGGGGTTTATCTAGGATTAATGGCTTTAAAGTGCATAAGGTGAATGGTTGTCTGGAGAGGGCCCAAGCACGCCCAGTGGTTGTTATTCAAAAGGAGGCAGTGGTTGAAGATCTTGACTATTTCAGTAAGCATGTTTTAATTTGTAAGTTTCTAGGAATGAGGGTTTCCTTACCTTTCCTCGAACCTTGGATTCGGAAGATTTGGAATCCAGAGGGGGACATTAAGATTCTACTTGCTGCAAATAGCTTCTTCTTGGTGGATTTCTCATGCATCTCTGATAGAAATAAGGCTTTTGAGGGTGGCCCTTATTTCTATAATCAAGTCGGTTTGTTCATTAAACCTTGGCATGCCGGTTTCACTTCTACTGAAGAGATGCCGATGAAGGTCTCGGTGTGGGTTTGCCTCCCTCGTCTGCCACTAGAATGTTGGAGGAGTGATATTCTTCAATCTATTGCAATGGTGCTTGGCAAGCCGATTGGTCCCTCTCAGCAAAATTTGGACAAGCAGATCTTTTCCTATCCCCGTGTTTGTGTGGAGATCGACTTGAGCCAACCCTTGCCAGACTCTATCGATTTGACAGTGGGTTCTAGTTCGTGGAAACAACCCCTGGATTATGAAACCTTGCCGTTCAGATGTCATTTATGTCGGGAGTATGGCCATCTCTTGAGGAGGTGTCCACGTGTTTCGAGTGTGGGAAACTCAGGGAATGGGAAGGCTACTCCAAACACAGGACCTGAGAAGGAAAAAGGTCCCATTTAGGGAGGGACTCCAGATAAAGATGGGTTTGTTTTGGTTAAGACACGAAATAAAGGTTGGGGGAGGAAGAGGACTTTTCAGAACCGCCAGGAGGAAGGGGTTTTCAACAAGTTTGAAGCACTGAATGACTTAATTCATGAGGAGGGGGTCTCTCCTGACATGCATGTGGAAGCTAACCCAGCTACCTCTCAAAATCTGGAGCCTATGGCTCGTATGTCTTTAGCCTCTGACCCTTTGTTGTCTCGAGGGGATGCAAAAGATTCTTCTTTTCTCTCCCCTGAGGTGGGGCTTGGGGATCCATGTTCAGGCACTGGTACCTCTTTGGTCTCTGATGAGGTCGGAGGGGGCTCAGATGGAGGTTCAGGTTCTGAAAGCTTTGCAAAGAGTAAAGCTTCTGCTTCACTTCTTTTGGGTGTGCATCAAAAGTCCCTGAAAAAGAGTACTCCTGACAAGACCCAAAAGGTAGGTAGGAAGAAAGATCAAGAGAAAGTTAAGTTGGCTGGTGAGACGTTGGTTGAATCTGGGTCGGTGAAGACTTTGGATGCTCACTTTTCCCAACCTTCAAGATGATTGTGCTTTCTTGGAATGTGAGGGGTATGAATAGCATCCCTAGACAAAAGGCTATTCGAGATTTGGTTCGTGCTCATTCTCCGGATTTGGTTTTTCTCCAAGAGACAAAGCTTTCTATTGATAGTATGATGCAGAGTGCTTCCAAAATTTGGAATAGAGGCTTATGTCAATGTGTGGGGGCGGTGGGGAGCTCTGGAGGTCTTGCTTGCTTCTGGGATCCTCGACGAATCTCTCCTATTTGGTGGTTTTCTAGTAGATTCTCCATCTCTCTTATTGCAGTCAGTTTGGAGACTGGGGAAAGAGTTTTGCTGTCCAATATCTATGCCCCGTCAGATGTTCCTGGTAAGAATCTTTTATGGTCCCATATAAACTTTTTGAGATCTTTGGACCCCTTTTTACCTTGGATCATGTCAGGGGATTTCAATGCTATTGTCTCTCTTGAGGAGAAAAGGGGGGGTGTGCCTCGTCTGGATGCATCCTCTATTATTTTGAGGGAGAACATGGCCCGACATCGGCTTGTGGATATCAAACCTTCAAATGGCAAGTTCACCTGGAATAATAGGAGGATTGGAGAAGAAGCTATTTCTGAAAGATTGGACAGGTTCTTGGTATCCAGTTTCTGGGTTAGTGACAAATGGCTAACAAGCTCTAAAATTTTGGATTGGTGAGGATCTGATCATTGGCCGATCATGTTCTCTACTCGCTTGGCTATAGGTTCTAAGAAGCAAACTTTTAAATTCCATATTATGTGGCTCAGGGAGGAAGGTATTTTTGACTTAGTGTCTAATTGGTGGATTGAAGGTCGGCCTGCTTTTGGGACCGCCATGTACTCTTTTATGAAGAGGCTTCAGTATGTGAAGTATAAGCTAAAGTATTGGAATAAGCATCAGTTTGGCAACGTGTTTCAGTAGAAAAGGGTTGCCCAAGAGCATCTGGATTCTATTACCAGGTAGATCAGGGAGCATGGTTTGGATGCGGCTTTGAGCAAGTTAGAGGATGAAGCTGTCAAAGCTCTTGAGGAATGGGAGCTTCGTGAGGAAATCTTTTGGAAGCAGAAGGCTCGTATTGATTGGCTCCAGGAAGGGGATAAGAATACCTCCTTCCATAACTCGGTAAAGGCTAGAAGACAGGGAAATACTATTTCTTCTCTCCGTTCATCTGAGGGATCTGTTCTTTCTTCCTCTTTGGAAATTTCTAATGAGGCTGTTCATTTCTTCTCTAATCTTTTTTCTGAAGATACCCCTCTGGCCATTGAGGAGGAAGACTCTATCCTGGCTTGTATCCCTCCTTTGGTGACAATGGATATGAATGACTCCCTTATCCAACTGATTTCTCTGAAGGAGTTAGAGGATGTGGTGTTTCAACTGAAGAAGGGGAAAGCCCCTGGTCCTGATGGGTTCCCAGCCAAGTTCTACCAAGAATTTTGGGAAGTGATCAAACTTGACTTGTTGGAGGTTGTGAAAGAATCTCTAAGGAATAAGCAAATGCCGAGAGCTTTGAATGCCACTTTTCTTGCCCTTATTCCAAAGCGCGAGGGTGCCGATTCTTTAGATCTCTTTCGTCCAATTGCTTTGTGTAATGTGGTGTACAAAATCATCACTAAATTAATTACTGAGCACTTGAAGCCTTTGTTGGATAAGCTAATCTCAGAGGAACAAGGGGGCTTTGTAGCGGGTAGACAAATTCTTGATGGTGTTGTGATTGCGGCGAAGGCTATTCATTCTATGGCCTCTTCAAGGGAAAAGGCTATGTTCATAAAATTGGACATGTCAAAGGCGTATGATAGGGTCAAATGGGGCTTTCTAATCAAAATTCTTGGAGCCTTCGGGTTTAGCAGGTAGTGGATCGATTGGGTCATGTGTTGTGTAATGACGCCCTCCTTTTCGGTTCTCATAAATGGGGAATCCTCTGCTTTGTTTGGTGCCTCGAGAGGTCTTCGACAAGGAGACCCTTTATCCCCTTATCTGTTCATTTTGATGGCTGAAGGTTTGGGGAGGTTCATTAAGTCTCAGGTTGCAGCTAGGCTTTTACATGGATGGAACTGGAATAATTCCCTTGCCCTGCAAACACATCTTCAATTTGTGGATGACTCGGCCTTGATGGGGGTTGCTAAGGTGGCGGAAGCAGTTGCTTTTTGTCAGACCTTGGATTGCTACTTGGCTGCCTCAGGACAACGCATTAATGAATGTAAGTCTTGCATTTATTTCTTTAACACCCCCAGGCTCATTCAACAACGTATTGCCAAGATCTTAAGGTTTCAGGTGGGGAGTCTTCCCTTTACCTATCTGGGTATCCCTCTTGATGTGCGCCCACCTCCCAGGCGTTTCTGGCAGGAGGTGATTGATAAATTTTGAGGACTGGTTTGTCATTTGACCTATAGATGGTTATCAACGGCAGGCAGAGTCACTCTTTTAAAGTCTATTGTGCAAGCTCTTCCTATTTACAGATGTTTTGTGATGACTGCCCCTTCAAGTTTCATTAAGGATTTTGAGGGGCTTTGTAGGCAATTTCTTTGGTCAGGTAATCTCCTCTCGAGAAAGTGGAGCTTAATTGAGTGGGAAGTGGTTTGTTGGCCAAAGTAGGATGGTGGCTTGGGATTGCGTAGAGCGGATTAGAATGGGCAAGCATTGGCGGCTAAGTTTTTTTGGAGGTGGTGTTCACATCAACATCAAACCTGGGCCAAGATTCTTACCTTCAAGTATATTGGGGATGTGGATGGTGCCGAGGTTTCTCGATTTAGTCTTTCGGGGAAAGGGTCTATGATATGGGAAACTCTCAAGAGGGGAGCTCCTTTGGTTAAACAAAGCCTATTCTGGCTTGACTCCTAGGATGGCTTCCCGCCTATCCTCTCCTCACATCCACATTTGGAGACTTTAACCAGGATTTTTGTTCAAGCTGGTTGGAGCAGAGTGATGGACTTCAAAGCCCCTTGGGTCTTGGGGCAAACTATCATTTATCAGTGGAAGGATATGTAGGAGTGGCCTTTGGGTGGATCTTTGGAGGATAGGAGGGAGTTATCCTCCATTTTGGCTGCTAGAGTGTGTTGCTCACTTCCAGAGAGGGATGTGTTGGCTTGGGGCTCAGATCCTAAAGGGAAGTACTCTGTTGTTTTAGGGTATCGTGCTTTGGACAGACAGGCTTTAGGCAGTGCTGAGGTTCCTTGGTGGAAAAACATTTGGAATAAATTCTCTTGGCCAAAATGCAACTTTTTCGCTTGGCTTGTGGTGTATGGCAGGTGCTTGACTTGGGACAACCTTTGCAAGAGGGGTTTCCAAGGTCCCTCTTTATGCTTTCTGTGTCTCAAAGATGTTGAGACTGTTTCTCATCTTTTCTTTCAGTGCCCCTTTGCTAAAACTATTTGGCACTTTTGGTGGGCGGCTTGGAATATGTCCTATCGAAATCCTTCATCTCTTGGCGAGTTCTGGCATAATGCTGGACATACTATAGCAAAGACTTCTTTTTTGCACACTGCCTGGCCTATTGTCCCTACTCTTATTATTTAGTAGATTTGGTTAGAGCGCAATCAACAGATTTTTCTAGATAGGAAGCTACAGGTGGGCCAAGTTTGGGCTTGAATTCTTGGGGCTCTTCAAGAGACGTTACAATAAAAATGTGATTTGTCTGTTTTGGTTGATCCTGGCGATACTGGAGTGATTCAGAAGTTGGGGATTTTTGTTGGTAGTACGGGAAGACCCAAGGTTGGGCGGGGTAGGTGCTCTAGAGGGAAGGTCTTCAGAGGAGGGCATTGGATGCTTCCTCCCACTGGTGTCTTGAAAATCAACACTGATGGGTCTTCAAGAGGTAATCCTAGGCATGCTGGTATTGGTGGAGTGGGCAGAGATAGTTCTGGAGTGGTTGTTTTCTTTTTCTCTGAGTATATGGGACATCACTCTAATAACCTCATGGAGGCCTTGGCGATTCTTTCAGCCTTGAGGAGAGCTTTCGCTCTCGGCTGGAATAAGATTATCTGTGAATCTGATTCTTAGGTGGTGGTTGACTTGATAAATGGAAGACACTTCGACGTTGTTAGTTGGCATTTAGTGGTAGTGGCAAAACAAATTGCCAACCTTGGTGATTTACTAGATTCTGTCACCTTTTCCCATATCCCTCGTGAATGGAACAAGGTGGCTGATGGGCTGGTGAAAATAGCTTCTGAGAAGAATGGGACGTGGTTGGTGGATGATTGGGACAGTTTACCGAGGGACCTTGCCTAGGATTTGGAGGGTTGGGTTACTGAGGATGTGAAATGCTGCATTAATGATTCTTGATCTCTTGTTTGTTGTCTTGGGGCCCCTTTGGGGTTTTCTTTTGTGAACACTTTGTACCGCTCTTGTTGATTAATAAAAGTTTTTACCCCTCCTTTTATTAAAAAAAAAATTAAAACCGGTTAATCTAATAAAAATAAACGATTTATCAAAATTTGAAAATTAATTAAAAATAAGAAAAAATTATAATCAAAACTAATTAAATAAAAAACTATCAAATTATTAAAACTAATTAAAATATATATTTAAAAAATATCTAATTTAAACTAATTTAAACTATCTATTTAAAACTAATTTAAACTATCTAATTTAAAACTTGACTAATATGAAACTAATTATCTAATTAAAACTAAGAAAATAATTTAAAAAAAGACTAAACTAAAATTAATTTAAAAGTAAATCTAAAAAGCTAAGCTAGCTAAACTATAAACACATTTTTTTTTTTTTTAATTTTAAAATCCTTTTAGAATATTCTAAGGGAAACTATCAGTTCATAAAAAGAAAGTAAGACATTCTTTTTTAGAGGAAACTAATGATTTATAAAATGTATCACAAATCACAAATCATTCTGCAGTCTGCTTGCTCTAAACTATTGTAAACCCCAATAAAGGTGTTGCAATGCCCCAAGATTCCATCAGAATGAAGCACAATGAGCTGATGATAATGCAAACAACAAACTACTGCACATAGAGCATGGTATTAGAGGGCATAGAAATAAAGATAAGGTGGGCACAAAAAGAGGTTTGTGTACAAAAAACACGGTAGTAGCGTACTAATAGATGAAGGAAATTGAATAGGAACGGGAATGGTTTGCGATTTGGGCACAGAGATGAGCGGCTTGTCTTATAGAAAAAATCTCAAACTTCAATGATAGGATTTACACGGACTAAAGACTGGCAATAAAGATTGAAAAAACCTCACAAAAGAGTAGTGAAGAGTCCATGAGGCTTATTTTGATCAATGACGCAACAATCCCCAAACCAAAAACAAGACAAAGAAAAGACGACAAGTTCTATGAAGACATGGTGGGTACCAAAATGTTCACATCGGGTTCACCATTTGTATGATGCTGAAAATGAAAACCTTGAATTCACAAATGAGAATCAACATGCATTAAACACCATATTAATGAAGTATTTACAAATGAACACAAATGCAAGAAATGAAAGCAAATGCATTCATTTGAAAGAAAAAATAACTCCATTGCCTTCCTATCAAGAAGATCTTGTCTTTGCTCTCAAAATTTTACAACAAATGCACAGGAGGATATGTAGAATGGAATTTGATCAAACAAAACCGAGTTGTTGAAAAGTGAGGAGGAAGAGGGCTTTTATAGATGTAGTCATGGGAAAGATCCAAATTTCAAGAGAAATGTGGGATAAATGGTTATGTGGAATTTTATGAATATTTCATAAATGAATGAATGAAATTACTGAATAGATAAATGACAATGAACTAAATTATTATGTAAATGATTTAATGAAATTGGTTTATGTATGAATATACAAATGATGATAAATGTTTATGAAATGGTTATGAAATGGAAAAATGTTTATGCAAATGTATTAATGTAATGGGTTTATGATTATGAATATGAGTTAATGATTATGCAATGATAAATATTTATGAAATGGATTAATGAAATATGCAAATGGGTTATTTAAACAAAATGGAAATGTTTGGATATGCAAATGATTTAATTAAATAGATAATGAAACCTATTTAATTAATAGAAGAAATTAAATTATTATAAGGACATTTTAATGTGTCTACACATAATATTGATGATGTTTACTAGTATGTTAAGGCTTTAAGACATAACCTTTTGAGTTTTTGACAAATGTGTAGGAAAGGATACAATCTTTTCTTTAGGATGATGGATGTGAGATTGGAAAAGGATCTAGAAATGTAGTAGCTACTAGAAGAAGGATAGATGGAAATATTTATCAGCTTAAGGGTGTTGATCATTTCCTTATGAGACAAATTAATGAAAGTTGACTATGGCACAAAAGAATGTATCACATAAACTCTGATAGCCTAGTGAGGATAGGTTCAAATCAAGATGTAAGAGATCTACCAAAAATTACAAAGCCTATCAATGATGTCTACAAAGAGTTTCAAATTAGAAAGAAAGAAAAAAGAAGCTTTGAAATCAAAGAACAATTTACTGCTAGACTATTGTAATTAGTGCATACAGATCTTTTTGTTCCTACAAGAGTAAGAAGTCTTCAAGGTGATAGGAATTTCATGTTATTAATTAATGATTATTCTAGAATGACATGAGTTACTTTTCTCAAATAAAAATCAAAAGATCTAGAAATTTTTTAAGAATTCAAAGTTATGGTTGAGAATGAAATGGATATGAAAATAAAATGTTTAGGGTCTAAAAGAGGTGGAGAATTCACCATCAATGAATTTAATGTCTTTTGTGAGAATCATGTCATAAAGAGGTGCTTGTCTGCCCCTAGAACTCCTTAGAAAAATGGAGTGGTTGAAAGAAAGAATAGGACTATTCAATAAGGTTCAAGAACAATGATGAAAAAGGAAAATCTACCAGAAGTCTACTAAAGAGAAGCAATTCATACTACTATTTATATACTTTACAGAGTTTAAGCAAGAGCAAACAACACAAAGACTCCCTATGAGCTATGGTATGGAAGTATTCCTACTATCAAGTACTTTAGAGTGTTTGGAAGCAAATGTAATATTAGAAGAGATGAAGATAACTTAGGAAAGTTTTATGCAAGGTCTAAGGGCAGTATCTTCCTTGGATATTCTACTAAAAGCAAAGCTTATCTATGCTACAACAAGAGATTGAGAAATATTGTTGAGGGTGCAAGTGTCAAGGTTGATGAAGATTTGTAGAAGAATTGAATGATGATAGATGGATATGAATTAGTTGAGTCTTACATTGGGGTATGTGCAGGAACATGATGGGCGAAAAAGTGGCAATATGTAAGTGATATGATGGCCCATGTGGCTAACGACTTTTTTTTACCCAAAATTGATGAAACGAAAAGGAGTTTTAAAGGAGATTCTCAAATTTCCACCAATATAAATTAAGCTTTACTTTGAATTCAATAAATAATTATTATTCATATTCTATTTGAATTATGACTAAATTCCTGATTGATAGGTTGATTGAAAAACATCCATAGCTTTCAAACGGTATCACATTTTTTGAATCCAAAACATGTGTCACATTCTATGCTTCACATACTATAGGATTAAAAAAAGAAAAAATGAATTGCATGGAGTTTTCACCAAGTTAAGGTGGTCAAACATACAATTTTTTATATTTTTAAAATTTGTAATAAAAAACTCATAATTAACTATTTACTTGAAAAAAATTTATAAAAAAATATGCATCACATTGGGACATGAGTCCTCTACTTATGTCTAAAATCTTATAAAAAAATATTATCATTTTATTGTGGTTAGGGTGGTCAGACATACACCTACTTCTTATTTTTCCCTTGAAATTTAAGTACCATCAAAGCATTGAAATTTCAAATTTTAACCTAATAGATTTTTATTTTTTTTAAATAAACCTAGTAGTTTAGAAACTACATTCAATTTGCTACAGATTCCATTCTTACATATTTTTTAAATAATATAGATAACTTATTCAAATTTTTAAGTCAAGTTTCCTAACTCTGATTTTTTTGAATTTTTCACCACCTAAGGGCCTATTTTTTCCATGATGATCCAGCACATACCCATTGCAAATAAGAAGAAAAAACTAAAGCAATATAAGTGAAAATTGAAGAGGAAGAAGCTCTAGAAAAGACTCCTAAAACCCCTAAGTTTGCACAGAAGAATCATTATAAAGATCAGATCATCGAAGATAAGAAAAAAAGTGTACTCACAGGAAGGAAAGCTATTGAAGAACAAGTAAATCTATGTTTACTTTTTGAAGTTGAATCTAAAATAGTGATTGAGGCATGCAATGATTAATATTGGATCAAGGCTATGAAATAAGAATTGTTGCAAATTGAGAAAAATCAGACTTGGAAACTTTCCTGAAGACCTACAAACAAAAATGTGATTGGAACTAAGTGGGTATTTAGAAACAAATTAAATGAGAATGGAGAAGTGGTAAGGAATAAGGCAAGGCTTGTGAGTAAAAAATACTCACAAGTTGAAGAAATAGATTTTTAGGAGACACTTCCTTCGATGGAAAGAATGGAAGCTATTAGGATTCTTTTAGCATTTGCAACACATAAAGATTTCAAAGTATATCAAATGTATGTGAAGTCTACTTTTTTGAATGAAGAATTGGAAGAAGTATACATAGAACAATTGGAAGGACTTTAGTTATTAGACAAACCGAATATGTTCTGCATATTGAAGAAGTCATTGCATGCATTGAGGCAAGCTCCTAGAGCTTGGTATGTAAGGTTTGATAAGTATTTGGTATAGCAAGGATTCAATAAAGACACCACAAATAAAAATATTTACTTTAAAGTTAGAAAAAAAAAAATCTTGATTGTGGTTGTATATGTTGATGACATAATTTTGGAGGAAATGAAGATATGTGCAAGAAGTTCCCTAATGAAATGTAGAAAGAGTTTGAAATGTCTATGTTTGGGGAGATGAATTTCTTCCTTGGATTGCAAATAAATTAGTAAGATAAAGGTATTTTCATTTCATAATCAAAGTATGTCAAGAAAATGTTGAAGAAGTTTGGAATGGAAGATTCTAAACTACAATGTACTCATATGGTTGCTAGTGGCAAGTTGAGAAAGAATGATGAATCTCCTAAGGCTGATGAGAGAAATTTTAGATCAATGATTCATGGACGACTATATCTAACTACTACTAGACTAGATATCATGTATGCAGTTTTTCTTGTGGATAGATTTCAGAAGATCCTAGAGTTCACATGTTACAGTGATGAAGAGGATATTCAAATACTTGAAGGACACTCTAGATCATGGATTGTGGTATCCAAAGGATACTAATTTTACTCTGAGTGCTTACACAAATACATATTGGGTTGGTTGTGTGGATGATAGGAAAAGTACAAGTGGTGGTGCATTCTTTCTTGGATGTAGATTGGTGTCATGACTAAATAAGAAATAAGATTCAATATAAGTAGGAGGTATTTTTCCACAGCGTGTCAAATTATGATATTGCTATCAGGATTCAACCATGTAGTTTCGAGTCAAACTCATTGACCCATGTTTCACGAGTAGTGGTTCAACAAGAACCCATCTCTCATGATATTGAATGGTCCACTTAGCACTCATTGCATCTAGGTGATACTCACAGAGGTGAAGCATTGTTCATCTCGAGGTCACTGGTTCAAAGACGCTCAGCTAAAGCGCCGCACTGTGGAGTTTTCTCCGTTGTTGCCCGCTGAGCAGTTGTTTTATTTGCAAAAGTTCAACAAGTGTTGTGTTTTATGAACCATTCATAACATCCCTGAGTTATCAATCGATGAGCTAAACGCTCTATTATGAATGGTTCAAGCAAGGCACAACACTTGCCGAAGGTTTTGCAATAATCCGCCGGCTTAAACCCTGGCGAAAACCCCTCGCTGTTTCCTGTTACAAAGACTAGACGTGGGTGACCTCCCGGGACGGACCAGTGCTTCACCTCTGTGAGCATCACCTAGATGCAATGAGTGCTAAGTGGACCATTCAATATCATGAGAGATGGGTTCTTATTGAACCACTACTCGTGAAACATGGGTCAATGAGTTTGACTTGAAACTACACGGTTGAATCCTGATAGCAATATCATAAGATTCAATATATTTATCTACTGCAGAGGAATAATACATTGCAGTAGCATCTTGCTACACACAACTGTTGTGAATGAGACAAAAATTGGAGGATATTAGAGTAGTGTATGATGAACCAATTTCTATTTTCTATGATAATAAAAGTGTTATCAATATTTCAAAGAATCTGATAATGCATTCAAGGACAAAACACATCTCAATCTAGTATCACTTTTTGAGAGAGAAGGTTGCATAGAATGAAGTTAAGCTTGAGTATGTGCCTACAAAGGATTAGGTTGTTGATATATTCACTAAGCACCTTCCTAAGGATACATTTGAGAATCTCTGAGAGAAGTTGGGGGTCATTTCCCCTCCTTCTTTGAACTAGATGCATAAGCATATGCATCAGTCTAGTGGATTTCAAGATCCATTCTTTTATCTAGACTGATGTTGGTGGCTACCTGTCAGAAGGAGTAGGTAGTGAAATTTTTGGTTGTTGCAGTTAGGGGGAGTAAGTGTTATAGTTGTTGATTGGTGCAATATGGTGTGTGATCCTAAGGGGGAGTATGTAGAGTAGTAATGGAATAGAAGTTTTAGATAAATTGTGAGAAGGTTGGTTGACATCAAAAGGGGAACATAAGTGATACAAAATTTTATTCCTTTTCCATTGATGTCAAAGGGGGAGAAAGAGTAATGTGAAAAAGATAATTTGAAAGGGGGAGATTGAGTAATGAGAAAAGAGAATAGGGAATAGGTATGGAGTAGAGTTGGTGTGTCTTTGATGGTTTTTCACATCATGGGTTTCCATCAATGACAAATGGGGAGATTGTTACAAGTATGAGCAGATTGGTGTTGTCATTAGTTTCAACTATATGAGGAGGAAGATCATTACTAAGGGAGATTTATGCAAGAGTATGGTGGTGTTATCTATGCTTTGATTAGTTGCTTTATGTTGTCATTAGTAAGCTACTGGTGTTGAAACCTCTAGTGTTTATTTGATAAGATTATGTGTATGGTTGAGGAAGAGATGAAGGTGATGAGGATGTGTCTCTAATGCTTGGTTTTCAAGTGATTTTGAGAAAATTTTATAAAAAGAGGAAACAATATGTTGTAGTGTTGTTTTGGGTTGTAGAGTAGTAGTTTGGTGTTGCTTCACATTTCTTCTAGGTTGAAGATATTCCCTTGTGTTTCATATATGTTGATCACGGGTGTTTAGAGGTGTTATATTCTGAATTTAGTGTGTTCGATTGTTGTACAGAAGAAGTTGTGTTCACTAGTGTGTGAACAATGTATTGCAAAAGTGTTTGGGAGAAATTTCTTTGCTCCGCATTTCTCTATAGAGTGGTTTCAACTCTTGCAGATCTAAAGGTGTATTGATTGTTTTGGTATCTTTGTTCAATTAGGATGGCTTGAGGTTTGGTGCTTTGTAAGTCAGTTTCTTAAGTAACTGTGTATGGCAGAGTTGTTTGAGTTTGTTGGATGTGTACATTCTTCAAGTGAAAATTGTTACCAAGGAGTTTGTTGAATTTCATGGTGTTTACAAAATATTCCAATTTATGTTCAGGTTACATTTATTGTCCACAAGGTTCTTTTGGATGAAATTAAGCATTTACTTAAAAATTTAATGGTGTTTACATGGGTAATGATTGACCTTGGTGTTCACTCTAATTGTGGTGGATATTTATTGTTTTTAGAAGTGTGTTGTAGCATGGTATTATAGTTTTGGGTTCCAAATAAGGAATGATGTGATCTGCTTTCACTTGTATCCATGAATTAATTTTTTTGGAAATCGCCTAATTTGAATTTGCATTGTTGATGTGCATAGTCAACCTTGGATATTTTTTTCAAGGTTGAGGATGATGTAAATAAGAGCTGATTTTTTTAGTCATGCGAAGATAATCAGCTAAGATTTGAATGATGTGAAGTGTGTAGTAGTAGAGTGCAGTTTTGAGAAGTGCAATGTGATCTTTCATGTGTTAGATTATTGGATGTAGTGAGCAGAAGGTGTCTACAATTCTTCAGTCAAGATGTGAAGGTGTTGATGATATTGTGGTGGATTTCTCTATTGTATTGAGATGGAATTCTTTGTGTAACATTCCTCTCTATCTTCTTTTCTATTATGGTAGTGTGATCCTTTTGGCAATGAGCTTTTCTTCTTTGGGTAGTGCACCCTATTGTATTTGATGTTGATATTACTTTATATTGTGAGCTAATCCTCACCATGGTTTTTCCCATCTTGGGGTTTCCACATAAATATAGTGTTTTCTTGTGCATGGTGTTGATTTGTTTTAGTTTATGTTATTTTATTTGCATGCTAAATCATCATAAAAAATTAAGGGTTAATTAAGTTAATGTTGATTTGAATGTTTATGAGGGTTTTGAAGGTTTAACATACAAATGATTCACACCCCCTCTCATTTTTCTTTTGCATTCAACATCAATACCCCCAAGGAAAAATTCCTTCACCCCATGCAACTAACACAATGCAAGATAGTGAGGAAATTATAAAGTTTTAGTGAAGATACTTTACAACCTAATTGTCAGTACACAAATTTTCTAAAGATAGAACACCATCCTGGATAAGCTATGAAATTAATCTTAATGTGCTTTATTTTCTGATGCTACTCTAGGTTGCATAAAATTGAATGGTGCTTTGGTCACCAAAGTAGATTAGGATGATCAAGTGGAAGACTAGAATTGATCATATGCTATCAAAGCCATAGTAACTCCTAGCTACCAAGAACTAGTTCTCAATACTCAACCTTAGTGGATGATAATGCAATATTGGTTTGCTTCTTGGAAGACCATACATCTAGTCTAGAACCAAGATTAAAAATAAACCTAGAAGTGGACTTCCATGAGTCAAATCTCCTACCCAATCTAAGTTGGTGTAGATTACTATCTCTAAGGTCCTTGGTGTATATTGAATTCCAAAATGAGTATTTCTATGAATATGCCTCAAAAAATGTTTGGTTTCCTTCTAATGAGTCTCATGGGGGTCATGCAAAAAGTGGGAGACTATCCCAACAATGAAGGTGATATCAAAATGAGTGTGTTTCAAATAAAAAATACTACCAAATAATTATTTGTATGGTAGTGAGTGAAACTAGATGCAAACAAAAAACCATCAATCTTC
The DNA here is from genome assembly GCA_007258455.2 of Sequoia sempervirens. Lineage (NCBI taxonomy): Eukaryota > Viridiplantae > Streptophyta > Pinopsida > Cupressales > Cupressaceae > Sequoia > Sequoia sempervirens. Next base: position 107,910,948 of record VDFB02281492.1, on the reverse strand, counting down.
TCATACTAAGCCCTAGGGACTTGTTTGAGATCATAAAAGCAATAGTGTAACCTAAAAACTAGTGAAGAATATTAGGAAATTTTGAAAGGTTAGTCCATATATATCTCCTCATGAATATCACCATGTAAGAAGGAACATTCACATCCATGTGATAAACTAGTCATCTGTAAGATGTGCATATAGAAATAACAAGGAAAACCGAACCCATCTTGGCTACAAGGAGAAATATCTCTAAGTAGTAAATACCCTCAACTTGTAAGAAAATATTAGAAACAAGGAATTCCTTGTATCTTTTAATGAAACCATTAGTTGCATGCTTCGTGTAGTACACCCACTTGCATGAAACCATTTTTCTTTCTTTGGGAACAAAAACCAAATATAATGTATTATTCTTCATTAATGAAGAATACTCCATTGACATAGCACTATCACACTTTTGAATATTGGAAGGCTCTATAAAACATTGTAGATCTAGAGATATTGCAAGACCCAAAATAATAGTGCTAGAAGTTAGTGAGAAAGTGTGTCAAGAAGTCATAGGATCATGAGATAAAGAACCAACAATAAAAAAATGCATCCACTTGGGAAAAACATGAGTGGTAGGAGGTGGAGGTGGTGAACTAGGACCATCATTTGAAGTATCCTCAAATACAAATGTATCCTCATTAGATGAAGAAGGTAGAGTAAGTAAAGAGAAAGAAGAAGTATATGGAACATCAATGTGTAAAAGACTAATAAAAGTAGACATATCTATGATAATAGACATCTTTAGTGATAGGATAAAATAGGCTATAATATTTTACATTCTCACAATAACCAATAAAGATATATTGTTGAATCTTCTTTTCCATTTCCTTACACCATCAATCATGTATGAACTCCCAAACCTCACTACCAAATATCCTGATGAAGGAAACATTAGGCCTAATTTTGGGGCAAGCATCCCTTGGAGTAAGATTCTAAACTATCTTCAAGGGAGTGCAATCCTAAGTATAGTTAGCACAATTGATTACTTTAACTACAAATCCAATGTGGACATAAACCTAGCTTGAATCATAAAAACTTGCATCTCTCTTAATTATTTGTTCCTTTTTTTTGGAAATCTATTCTATTGAGGAGTATAGGAAATTGAATACTAATGTTAATGTCATTCTCAATACAATAATGCATAAAGTATTGGTTCACATATGGGTAAGTGCACCAATCTATTACACAATTTTGGTGCCAAACTGAAAAAATTGCAAAAAAAGCTCGAAATTGAGCATTTGGCACTCGCCAAATGAAAAAGTAAATTAAAAGAAAAAAATGGATTTCAAACCTGCATTTTCATTTCAACCCATGGCTTCACTTGGAGGATTTGAGCTCTACAACTCACACTTTCCAAATATCATCCATCTTTTGCACTCTTAGCTTGCTATTTTTCACGAGGATGTTGCCAACACATCAAAGATATCGAAGATTGTGAAGAGGTATGAAGTTTTATTCTATTTATTTCAAATTTGATTTAGAATGCAGATTGAAATAGGTTTTTATAATAAAATTTTATTCTAATTCTCAGGGAATCAACCTTTACCTCAAAACATTGAGAATTCACAGTCACCCCCTCAGGAAGAGCCTCCTATACAAGAACAACCTAAAACCCCTCCATAAATTCATAGGAATCCTCAAGGAACGCAAGAAAATATTCTAAATCAAATTGAAAATAATAAAAGAGACATTGAACAATTAATTGGAAGATTAATCGAGCATGTTGAAACCCACCCTTATAGGAGAGGGATTGTTGAATCATTGAATTCAATTGTATCTCATGTAGGAGAAATGAGTGAGAAAATAATTTTTTGGTCAAATAAGAGGCATGAGATGGGCAGAAAATATTCTAAATCAGATTGAAAATAATAAGAGACATTGAACAATTGGTGATTAAATAGAACATGTTGGAAACCATCTGGAGAGGATTGTTGAATCCATTGAATTCATTGTATCTCATGTAGGAGAAATGAGTGAGAAAATAATTTTTTGGTCAAATAAGAGGCATGAGATGAGACAATTTTATGCTAGTGGTTTGTCATATGTAGATGTTAAAAAATAAAAAATTAGAAAAGCTGGCTTGTGTGCCCTATTTACAAACCTAAGAACCAATGCACCTTTGTCTCATGCATGCAGGAGGTTCCCCATCCATTGGTGCCATGATGAGTTAATTAAAAATAAATTTTGGGAGTTGTGATGGATGGTATTTGACCAACCTCCATGGAATAACCATGAGGTACCACAATAATTTTTGAGGAAACTCTATTGTGAGTTTGTCTTCAATAAGATGCCAAATTATTTTGACATCTTATACTTTTAGGGTAGAGGTGAGGGCTCCACACATGATAGACATGTTGCACGACGTAATCCATAGTTGGCACTGAGACCCTTAGCCAGACCCATGGTGGAGCATGTCGTCATTCCTTCCATTGTTAAGGATAGTGTAGAGGTGGACATGCTAGAGTTGATTGGATCACTCACCTAGACCATTTTACAATGTGTGAGGCCTCTAGTAGAGCCTAGTGTGGAGGATATGTGTAGGCCCAAAGCTCCACCCCACCATTGTGGTGCTTGCGGTATTTTTTGCACATAAGATTATCAGAGTGCTCAAGATGTAGCTTCACATCCTACATCAGTTGTAGAGGCGATCAATTTACATATGGTTTGTTGAATGATACATTTGACATTGACACTCAGGTAAAATTCAGTAAGTTCATTTAATGTTGTTCATTAAATTATATTTTGAAATTTAAGAATAAGTAAATTAGTAGAATTTCAATATGATGAAATTTCAGGGTCAAAATGTTCATGAGACATGCCCCATTCCTAGAGAACCTTATTTGTTCTCAACATTGAGTCCATAGGTATGCAACTAGTATTAAAGATATTAATATTGCATTTGAACAGTTGAATGTTATAATTGAATGTTTGTCTCATAACATGCTTTGGATTTCAAATAGTTTCCTGGTGGACCTTCGACCTCCACACCTTGCAATTCATTTCCTCAAACAACTTACACTTAGGTAGCCTTTATTCATTAATGGTGTTATAAAACAATGTTAGCTAGTTTTCTTAATTTTGCATATACAAATCTAAAAAATTGATGAGAAACAAAAACATTGCATTTGTATTCCTTGATCGCATCACATTATCTTCTCCTAATTAACTTTTTGTTCCTTTATTATTTCCTAATCCCATCCCATTAACATTTAATAGTTCACCCTACCATCTACTCTTTCATTTACCATTTGCAGATGTTGACATCAAACAACCCTGGTGATGTTGGTGGCATGATGGACCATGGAGTTGTTGTAGCAATAGCCAGTTCTAATCCATTGAGAGAGGTATGAAATAGATTAGTCGATTTGATATTATATTTGCTCTTTTATGTTCTATTATAGAAAATTTTCATGATACTTTAATGTAGTTTAATTTCTATCTTGATGGTTGCCACAGGTGGTTGTCACTCTAGATCATGGACATGGTAATGCTATAAATGTGCATGATGACTATATGTATGTGGTAAGTTATTATATATTTTTATGTCATTCCACAATTCTATTTCTATATATTAACATTAATTTTTATTGTATTAGTTGAAGGTCCAGAGTGAAGAGAGGACTAGTGAGCATGTTCAAAAGTCAAGAGAACCAACAGTCACTCCATCTA
>VDFB02281492.1:107785783-107907152 GCA_007258455.2 Sequoia sempervirens | reverse complement strand
GAGGCATATCATCCAGTCAACAAATCATATGGTCAGATAACTTTACATCACAATTCAAGAATTCTAGAATGTTTTACTAGTTGAGCAAGATGCATAGGATTAGTGGTTTTCAGCATATGTGGAGCTTCTTAGAGGCTAGGAATGGAAAGGGGGAGCATGATGGAGTAGGTGCATGTATCAAAAGAGCCATAGCATGAGAAGAGTTAAAGTACAAAGACAGTGTAAAGTTGATAGATGTAAAATTAATTATCGAGTGGTGTAATCATGCAATGGGTCCTAGTAGTGAAGGTAATTCTTTAGTTCATAGATTTTTTCATTTAGTAGATGATACTAACATTGCAAAATATGAGGATTGTTGTACACTAATAGGACCAAGTGAGCTACACTCTTTTATAAGCTCCAATGCAGGTACGTGGACTATCCATATGCAAAAGATGGCATGATTTTGTTTTGCATGTACACTTCAAGCATGGAATGATTACGAGTCAACATAGTGGGTTGATGAATGGTCTGTAAGAAGTCTAACCTGACTTGACACTTGGGCATGTGCAGGATCATCATGGAAAAAACAGGCCCTTAAATGGCAAAAAATTCAAAAAAATTAGAGTTAGGAAACTTGACATAAAAATTAATAAGTTATCTATGTTATTTCAAAAATGTGTAAGAATAGAATCTGTAGCAAATTGAATTTAGTTTCTACACTACTGGTTTGTTTTTAAAAAAAATCTATTTCATGAAAATTTGAAATTTCAATGATGGTATAAATTTGGAAAAATAAGTAGGTGTTGTTTGACCACCCTAACCACATAAAATGATATATTTTTTATAATATTTTGGATATAGGTAGAGGACTCATGTCCCGATGCGATGCATATTTTTTTGTAATTTTTTTTCAAGTAAATAATTAATTATGATTTTTTTATTACAACTTTAAAAAAATATAAAAAATCGTATGTCTAACCACCTTAACATGGTCAAAACTTTATGAAATTCATTTTTAAAAAAAATCCTATAGTATGCAAAACATAGAATGTGATACCATTGGAAAGCTATATATGTTTTTCAATCAACCTATCAATCAAGACTTTAGTCGTAATTCAAATAGAAAATAAATAATAATTATTTATTAAATTCAAAATAAAACATAATTTATATTGGTGGAAAGCTAAGAATCTCCTTTAAAAACCCTTTTCGTTTCATCAATTTTGGGTATAAAAAAAGTCGTCAGCCACATACCCTATATATACCCATCATATTGCCACTTTTTGGCCCATCATGATCCTGCACATACCCACTTATCAACTCCCGATGGCTCTAAAAATCACGGAGATGCAATCATCCATTGAATTTGATCATGTATCAAATGTTGTAGAACTAGGTAATATATCTTACTTATAGGTTTTATTTTGATGCTCATTAAATACATCTAACAAGATGAACATATCAATGTAGGACATGTTTATGTGGTGATTGCAGATGAAGACAATGAAGAGGGTATAGATTATTACCTGTGTCATTGTATTGAGGTTAAAAAGAAATTTGAGGCCACAATTATAGATGGAGAAAACAAATAATTTCGTTCAGGTTTGGTGGTAGATACCCAATTAAGAATGTTGTAGTTTGATTGTTTGAGGACTTCAACATGCATCGAAAGATTCTTCACTACTTGAACCTTGTCATCACCACCAATGTTCATTTGATCAAATATAAGGGCTAACCTACAAACAAGAACTTATGGAAAGTGTGTGAGTCTGACCACAAGGCAATACTTGACACAATAAATAGTAGATCAAACCCAGATGGTTCCCTGGACTGATTTGTAAGTATACACATTTAATTTGTAAAGTCATTTTATTGATCATTTCTTTCTTTCAAGTGATTAAGTTTGATTGTACAAGGGTTTGCAAAATTGCACTATTGTTAATTTGCAAAATGATGATTATATGTTGCTCTCTATTGACCACCTTTAAGTTGGTATTCTCTATTGTTGTTTGATGTCATATGAATTTAGGACTATCATTGATGCATTTGTGACTATAGGTTATATTTAAGTTTGTCAACTTAAGAAAAGAGCAACATTGGTTGCTGGTGCAAGTGTTCAGTGGTATGAGAAATAGCGATTGTTGGTGGTGTATTTTCTAGTTCTCAATCTTCTATTTCTTTTCCATTTCATAAATTTCTTAGATTCCTATATGCTCCATGTTTTATGTTGAAGGTGTCAGTGATATATTTGAAATTTATACGTATGATCATCGAGAGATGAGAAAGTAGCGAAAGGTGGGTCACATCACTATTGTAGGACCTTCAATCGATCTACTTACAATATGCATGAAGGTGATAATAGATATCATCAGAAGGTTTATGTATTAAATTATTTAGTTATTGGTATTTTAATGATTTTTATGTGAGTCTATGAAATTGTTAGGCTTTTGTAGGATTGTTGTGGACCAAATTCCAGTGACAATACAGAACTGCAGAGAGGCTACTACCCATGTGTTTCTAAGGGAGCAGGGGAAGAACATGTTTTGAAGCATTTTGGAATGCAAATAACTAGGCCAGGTAAGGTGGATTGGAGAAAAGAAATTGGGAAACAACTCCTTTTGTTTCTTCTTGTATTATATATTTCATGATGTGGGCTGCAAATGGAAGGATTATTTCCCTACATGTATTGCTACAAATATTAACAAATGAGAGGATTTTAAAGATGTTCTTCCATCACTATTGTAATATTTTCTATTGAATTAGTGTATTTTTTGATATACAAAAAATTATGAGAAATTAATACATGTAAATGTGTATACTCCTTAATATATGCCTCAATTAAATGTGTATAGTACATTTAAAGTTAGTTGTAATGGTTTATGGTTTACATTTAAAGTTGTATTCAAGGAAAATAATATCAAATAGTTTAAATTGGTCATAATAAGGTCATAATAGACCATCTATTATGTAATTTGAGTATTTAGTTGATTTGAGAGTTTATTATGCAAGAATTGCAAAAATTGTAAAATTGTCAAAGTGGAAAAGGTGCAAAAATGCAACTTTAGGGAAGTCCAACAGTCATTGGAAGTTTAAATGTTAGTTGGGTTGTTTTGATGGTTATTTTTGGTTGTGGGAGGTTAAATACAACCTCATGGGTTGATGAGAAAGGTTGTTGATCATTTTTTAGGAAGAAATAAATAAAAACTCTCACTTTTTTGTGTTATTTTTTGAAAATTTAATGCTCTCTTGCTTTGTATGGTTCTGTACATCTTGTCTTCAATCCAAATTGCATTTTAATTGAAGGATATATGTGTTATATATTTTTTGGATTTGGAATGAAGTAATTTCATTATATTTTAAGAATTTTATTGCAATTTTACTCAAGGTGGGTCTATACAGTCAAGATCAATGTTTTGAAGGCATAAAATGAAATAATGACTAATTTCACCTATTGTAAACTACTGTGGCTTAGTGGAATGGGTCCCAAATGGTAGGATTAGATGGAGGAATAATATTTAGGTGTAGGGAGTGAATTTTTTCAAGTTTAAGAGGGTGCACTAGTTGAATTTCTTAAGATTTTACTTGAAAGGTGATGGCTACAAGTGGAGTTTTGCATAAAATATAGTGGTAAAAGCTTGGAAAAGGCTTAAGAAGCATATGTAGGAATTTTGGGATGTGTTTGAGATGTTTTAATGGCTATTGTTAGCAGGGAAGGTGAATTGAGTGTTTGGGCATGTTGCTTAGTTATCAAATTTGAGGGTTTTGAGTGAAATTTGATGGCTAGATGAGGGAAATTGTAGAAACTATTGGGGGCAATAGATTTTGATGAACTTTCAAGCATGTGTAGACATAACTAAAGGTGTTTGAGGGCTTGGTTGGCTATGTAGAAGCTTGGAAAAATGTTTTTTAATAAACACCCTTTGGAATGGCAGAAAGTGAGAGTTTTGTAACTTGGGGTCTTGGTGAATGTTTTTCCTTATGAAAATTGTTGATTTGGGCTATTTGATACCTGCGGAGAAGGTTTGAGTAAATTTTTTTAATTGGGAAAGTGATTAGATAGGCGTTACTTTGAAAATTTGGCCTAGTTGGCCTAGTTGGGAGAGCGTAGAAGCCTTAGTTTGGAGGGTTTGTTCCAAAGAAGTCATATAAGATATTGTAGTATGTTTTTGAAGGCCTTAATGGGTGTCTGAAACACCTTGGGGTTTCTAAGTTTGAGTTTCCTTTTATGATATTTGAAGGGAAAACTAGGTTTGTAGACCTACAAGTGAAAACTAGGTGAAACTGTGAAGAGTTGGTGTGATAGACTTTAAAGGGTTGCAAAGTTGTTGCAAGGAGAAAAATAAGCTTTTAACTAATTCCACCAATGTAATGGTTTGATAATCAATGTAATGAGTGTAGATGTGTAGGGATTTGGGTCCATAAAGTTTTGTTGAAGAAAAACAATACAAACCATTACTTTATGTGAGTTTTATCAATGTTAATGCAATCTTTCATGACCTGTTACCCATATAACATGTTAGTTACAAGTATTCCGTATAAGGAATCATGATCATGTAGGGAATCTCTACAATAACCTATCTCAATATTTTTAATCTCAAAATCATTTTTTTGTGGTGTTCAGTTTTCACTTGTTAGAAAATATGTCAAATGCAAGTAGTTGAAAGTTGCAAAGTGGTGCAACTTTTTTTTTATAACTCATGTGACCAAACAAACTATTCTGATGCATCTGAGTGGGTATTTTTATGCTATGCATGGTCCTCTTCTGCACCCAAACATAGTGAATCACTCCAATCTATGTTCAATTGGTTGAATCCTTTAAGAGTCTGAAGTGCAAAATGGCTGCAAACTTTAGCATGCTGTTACTTAGACACCGTGATACTTAAAAACTTCTCGTCTAAGCCTATGTGATCATGTTAGGCCCCTCTATAATAACCTCTATTGGTTTTTGTTATCTCGAAGTTATTTTTTCGTGGTGTCTGATTTTCACTTGATGGAAAAAGTGTCAAATGCAAGTAGTTGAAAATTGCAAAGTGGTGCAACTTTTTCTTTGCAACTCATGTGACCAAACGAACTATTTCAACGCGTCCGAGTGGGTACGTTTACACTAGAAATGGTCCTATTTCATACCCAAACAAGGAAAATCACTCCAAGGCATGTTCAACTGGTTGAATCCCTTAAGAGTCTGAAGTGCAAAATAGCTACAAATTTGAGCATGTTGCTACTCAGACACTGTGACACTTAAAAACTTCTCGTCTAATCCTATGAGATCATGTTGGGAACCTCTACAATAAAATCTCTCAGTTTTTGTTATCTCAGAGTTGTTTTTTCGTGGTGTCCAATTTTCACTTGATGGAAAATGTGTCAAATGTAATTAGTTGAAAGTTGAAAAGTGGTATAACTTTCGTTCTACAACTCGTGTGACCAAACAGATTGTTCCAATGCATTCAAGTGGGTACATTTTCTCTAGGATTGGTCCTCTTTTGCACCCAAACATGATGAATTTCTCCAAGCTACGTTCAACCAGCTGAATCCCTTAAGAGTTTGAAGTGCAAAATGACTACAAACTTCAACATGTTGTTACTCGGACACTGTGATACTTAAAATTTTTTTTCTAAGCATATGAGATCAATTTGGGCCCCTCTATAATAACCTCTCTCAGTTTTTTGTATCTTGGAGGTATTTTTCTGTGGCAGCGACATTTCAGTTGGGAAAAATGTTGTCAAATGCAAGTAGTGCAGTTGCAAAGTGGTGTAACTTTCATTCTACAACTCATGTGACCAATAAAACTATTCCAACACATATGAGTGGGTACATTTATGTTAGGTATGGTCCTTTTTCACACCCAAACAGGCTGAATCACTATGAGCTACGTTCAACTGTCTGAATCCCTTAAGAGTCTGAAGTGCAAAATGACTGCAAACTTTAGCATATTACTCGTACACTATGATGCTTAGAAAATTCTCGTCTGATCTTATGGGATCAAATTTTTCTCCTCTATAATAACCTCTCTCGGTTTTCACTATCTCAAAGAAATTTTCCCATAGTGGCGACTTTTCACTTGAGGAAAAAGTTGTCAAATGCATGCAGTGAAAAGTTACAAAGTGGTGCAACTTTCATTTTGCAACTCCTGTGACCAAAAAAACTATTCCAATGTGTCTAAGTGGGTATGTTTATGTTATATATGGTTCTCTTTCACACCTAAACACACCAAATCACTCTGAGCTATGTTCAACCACATAAATCCCTTAAGAGTATGAAGTGCAAAATGACTGCAAACTTCAACATGATATTACTCAGGAATCATGATGCTTAAATTTCTTTTTCTAAGCCTATGGGATTGCATTGGTATCCTCTATAATAACCTCTCTTAGTTTTTTCTATCTTGAATTTGTTTTCTCATGGTGTTGACTTTTTGTTTGGATAAAAAGTTATCAAATGCAAGTAGTGCAAAGTTGCAAAGTGGTGTAACTTTCATTCTGTAACTCATGTGACCAAATGAACTATTCCAACGTGTCTAAGTGGGTACGTTTATGCTAGGCATGGTCCTCTTTCACACCCAAACATGTTGAATCACTTCGAGCTACGTTCAACTACCTAAATCTTTTAAGTGAATGAAGTGAAAAATGATTGCAAACTTGAACACGTTATTACTTGGACACCATGATGCATAGAAACTTCCTTTCTAAGCCTATGGGATTGCATTGGGTCCTTCTATAATAACATCTCTAAGTGTTTGCTATCTTGGAGGCATTTTCCTATAGTGGTAACTTTTTTCTTGGGGAAAAGGTTGTCAAATGTAAGTAGTGCAAAGTTTCAAAGTGGTGCAACTTTCGTTCTACAATTCATATGACCAAAAAAATTATTCCAATGCATCTGGGTGGGTACATTTATGCTAGACATGGTTCTCTTTCACACCCAAACATGTCGAATCACTTTGAGCTACGTTCAACTATTTGAATCCCTTAAGAGTTTGAACTGCACTTGTTGTCACTAAATAGTGCACCCTTGCTGAGATGCAAAACTCATCCTACTAGTGAAACATTGAATCCAAATATTCAATAGCCATGATGTATTTTTTGGTGTCCTATGTTGATTTTCACATTAAGAAATGTGCTTTGGTGTAGGGACACCAAGTTCATCATATTTTGCAAACATGGTCTAGTAAGGTTTTTTGATAAATTTTGGTGTATTAAGTATTTTTTCAAGAAAATAAGGTAATAACAAACCATTTATAATGTAACTTGAGTCTCTTGGTCAGTTGGGAGTTAATTTTTCAAATTTTGTCAAAAGTTGTCAAAAATGCAAAAAAATTACAAGATTGAGGAATATCAACGATCAAGTAACTTAAAGGTTGGTTTGAGTTGGTTTTTTGGGTTGATTCTTGGTGTCTAGAGGTTAAATACAATTTCTTGGTTTGAAGAGAATTGTTGTTGAATATTTGGTGTACATTTGGTAAAGAAAAACAATAAGAAACCTCATTTTTTGTGTGTTTTCTGCAAATTTTACTGTTTAAGATCTTTGTACAATTCCATACTGATTGTACTTGAACCCAAATGCATTGAATCTTGTGGCTGATAGTAGAGTTAACTTTCTTTTGACATTCATTTGGGTTGATTTCATTAAGATTTATAGTTTTTACAAGCTTTTCACTATAGGCAGGTTAAGAACCTTGTTTTAAGGGTTTGAAGGACTTAAAAATGAATTGAACACCCATTCCACCATTTGATATCTTTGTAGCTTAGTGGAATGGGTGGCTTAGGGTAGGATTAAATGTATAAGGACCTTTTTCTGAGTAGGGAGGGTGTTTAGATGTGTTTTTTATGCTACCTTAGGTGAGTTTTCTTGAGTTTTGCTTGAAAAATGATGGCTAAGTATGAGAGTTTAGAAAAATTGCATTGGTGGAGGTTGGGAGATGATTCTCTAATCATGTGTAGGAATATGATAATGTGTTTGAGACTTTGTTGAGGTGAGATTGGTTTGGGAAAATTGAGTTTCAATAAACCCCCTTGAAACTTGTTAAAAGTGAGAGTTTTGGGAATAGGTGACTTGGTAAGCATGTCCCTTGAGAAAAGTAGTTGATTTTGGCTATTTGTAGCCTATTAATGATCATGCAATAGTTATTTAAGGTTGGAATCATGTTTAGATTAGTGATGCTTTGTAAAAGTGGCCTAGTTGGCCAAGGAGGGAAACGTAGCAACATTGTTTTGGAGGTGTTGGTCCAAAGTGACCTAATGATCTTTTGAGATATGTTTTTGAAGGCCTTAATGGGTCTCTATATTTCTATTTGGTTTGTGGTGTTGGTGAGTATTTTTTGATATATGCACCAATTTCTCTAGTTGTATGGCTATAATACAAATTGGAGGAAATTGTGAAGAACTGATGAGATAGGATTGTAAGGGTAGAAGAATATATAGTTTGGGTTTGCTTGTTTTGTGATTGTGATAAGGTTTGCCTCCTTGCTCTACATCATGCTCTCATGGTGATGTAATGGCATGATGAATTCCAAGCAAGCAAATTGCTATGGATTGTCATGGCATTCCATCACCACGAGACCACATTTCTTCAAGGAAAATTTTCAACAAGCTCACTACCTTTTCTATGCTATTTCCCACTATTATGATTTGATATATTTTTTCCAAGCATCCAAAGCTTGTTTTAAATCACCTATTTTAGGCTTTTAGCCATAGAAGCAAGGTAGTGAACTATTTGATAAAATGCTTTGGTAGACATGTATGAAAAATGTGGTCTAGCATAGACAAGACAGTGAACTTTTGAAAAAATTCCTCAAAGAAATGTGGTCTCATGGTGTGATGGAATGCCATGACAAGTGAATTTCTATGGTTTTTCATGGCATTCCATCACCATGAGACCACATTTCTTTGAGGAATTTTTTCTAACATTTCACTTCCTTGTCTATGCTACTACTTACTATTATGCTTTGATAGATTTTTTCCAAGCATCCATCACTTTTCTGAAAGCACTTGTTGTAGGCTCTTACCCATAGTAGCAAGATAGTGAACTGTTCAATCAAATGCTTTGGTAGACATGTATGAAAAATGTGCTAGCATAGACAAGGTAGTAAACTATTTGAAAAAATGCCTCAAAGAAATGTGGTCTCATGGTGATGGAATGCCATGAAAATCTAGGGAATTTTCTTGTCATGGCATTCCATCACCATTAGACCACATTTCTTTGAGGCATTTTTTGAAATAGTTCACTACCTTTTCTATGCTATTGCTTACTATTACACTTTGATAGATTTTTTCCAAGCATCTATAGCTTGTTTGAAAGTACTTGTTTTAGAATTTTAGCCATAGCAAAAAGGCAGTGAATTGATTGATAAAATGTTATGGTAGACATGTATGAAAAATGTTGTAGCATAGACAAGGCAGTGAAATCTTTGAAAAAAATGCCTCAAAGAAATGTGGTCCCATGGTGATGGAATGCCATGAAAAGCACATTGAGACCACATTTCTTTGAGGCATTTTTTTGAATAGTTCATTGCCTTGTCTATGTTATTGCTTATTATTATGCTTTGATAGATTTTTCCCAAGCATCCATAGCTTGTTTGGAAGCACCCATTTTAGGATTTTAGCCATAGCAGCAAGGTAGTGAACTATTTGATAAAATGATTTGGTAGACATGTACGAAAAATATGGTAGCATAGACAAGGAAATTATTTTTTTGAAAAAATGCCTCAAAGAAACATGGTCTCATGGTGATGGAATGCCATGGAAATCCATAACAATTTTCTTGTCATGGCATTCCATCACCATGAGACCACATTTCTTTGAAGCATTCTTTTCAAGCAGTTCATTGCCTTGTCTATGCTATTGCTTTCTATTATGCTTTGTTAGATTTTTTCCAAGCATCTATAGCTTGTTCAAAAGCACATGTTTTAGGGTTTTATCCATAGCAGCGAGGCAATTAACTATTTGAAATAATGCTTTAATATACATGTATGAAAAATGTGGTAGGATAGAAAAGGAAGTGAACTATTTGAAAAGATTCCTCAAAGAAATTTGGTCTTGTGGTGATGGAGTGCCATGACAAGCCATAGACAAGGCAATGAACTATTTGAAAAGATGCCTCAGAAAAATGAGGTCTCATGGTGATGGAATGCCTTGAAAATCAAAATAAATTTGATTGTCATGGCATTCCATCACCATGAGATCACATTTCTTTAAGGCATCTTTTCAAATAGTTCACTGCCTTGTCAATGGCTTGTCATGGCATTCCATCACCACATTTATTTGATGCATTTTTTCAAATAGTTCACTACCTTGTCTATGCTATTGTTTACTATTATGCTTTTGATATATTTTTTCCAAGCATCCATAGCTTGTTCGAAAGCACTTGTTTTAGGATTTTAACCATAGTAACAAGGCAGTGAACTATTTGACAAGATTCTTTGGTATACATGTATCAAAAATGTGGTAACATAGAGAAGGCAGTGAATTATTTGAAAAAATACCTCAAAGAAATATGATCTCATAGAATGCCATGATAAGAAAATGCAATTGCCAACTACTCCTAGTTATTAGTTATGCAATGTGAAATAATTGCATAACTACTTAGGTTGACTTTATAAAAACTACATTGTAATTGAAAATTTTTCATCCATCAACATCTAGTTATTAGTTATGCAATGTGAAGTAATGCTTTGACTTTGAAAGATGTGCAATGCAATATAATCAACGATATGAATATAAGCTAAACAAATCTAATTTTTACAATTCATTAGTTAAAATATTTATTTTATTTTCTCTCTATATCTCTATATGCTATGGAAATACCTTTCAATTTAAAAAAAAAGATTTAATCTCCTGTTCTATAATTTTTTACTTTCTTTTTAAATATGATTTTTTCTCGATTTTTTCAAAAACTCTTATACTTTTGGTTTGTCAAATTTTTCCCAAAAATATTTTTGCTGCTATGCATTGGAAGCATGAAGCATACACATGAATACACACAATATACATGAAGTATACATGTGAATAAGTGAAGCATACATGTGAATAAGTGAGGCACAAGTAATTGAAGCATTCCAAATGATACAAACCATTAGAAATAGAGCTTATTTACACAATGCACTTTAGATGGGGCTTATTGAGCAATCGATAGTAATTAATTAAGCATTAGATGTAAACAAAATCCATGCCTACAACATTCAAGCATACAATTTACACAATACGCATGATAACATCATTCAAGAATGGCAATAGAAAAATAATATTTTTTTTAATCAAAAGGTCGTAAGGCTATACAATGATATATATTGATAAAAGTATATATAATATATCCAAAAAATCCATACAGGCTTAGTACAAAGGATCCATATGGATATAAAATTTCACGTATATATTGATAGTACAAAACATATGTTCCAAAATTCCACATAGGAATACAACAAATGACCCTAATACATAGTCATTTCCCTCTAGGGGAAGGAAATAGATCCTGTGTTGCCTTTGAAATTTGACTGGATGGAGTGACTGTTGGTTCTCTTGACTTTTGAACATGCTCACTAGTCCTCTCTTCACTCTGGACCTTCAACTAATACAATAAAAATTAATGTTAATACATAGAAATAGAATTGTGGAATGACATATAAAAATATATAATAACTTACCGCATACATATAGTCATCATGCACATTTATAGCATTACCATGTCCATGATCTAGAGTGACAACCACCTGTGGCAACCATCAAGATAGAAATTAAACTACATTAAAGTATCATGAAAATTTTCTATAATAGACCATAAAAGAGCAAATATAATATCAAATTGACTAATCTATTTCATACCTCTCTCAATGGATTAGAACTGGGTATTGCTGCAACAACTCCATGGTCCATCATGCCACCAACATCACCAGGGTTGTTTGATGTCAACATCTGCAAATGGTAAATGAAAGAGTAGATGGTAGGGTGAACTATTAAATGTTAATGGGATGGGATTAGGAAATAATAAAGGAACAAAAAGTTAATTAGGAGAAGATAATGTGATGCGATCAAGGAATACAAATGCAATGTTAGTGTTTCTCATCAATTTTTTAGATTTGTATATGCAAAATTAAGAAAACTAGCTAACATTGTTTTATAACACCATTAATGAATAAAGGCTACCTAAGTGTAAGTTGTTTGAGGAAATGAATTGCAAGGTGTGGAGGTCGAAGGTCCACCAGGAAACTATTTGAAATCCAATGCATGTTATGAGACAAACATTCAATTATAACATTCAACTGTTCAAATGCAATAATATCTTTAATACTAGTTGCATACCTATGGACTCAACGTTGAGAACAAATAAGGTTCTCTAGGAATGGGGCATGTCTCATGAACATTTCGACCCTGAAATTTCATCATATTGAAATTCTACTAATTTACTTATTCTTAAATTTCAAAATATAATTTAATGAACAACATTAAATGAACTTGTTGAATTTTACCTGAGTGTCAATGTCAAATGTATCATTCAACAAACCATATGTAAATTCATCGCCTCTACAACTGATGTAGGATGTGAAGCTACATCTTGAGCACTCTGATAATCTTATGTGCAAACAATACCGCAAGCACCACAATGGTGGGGTGGAGCTTTGGGCCTACACATATCCTCCACACTAGGCTCTACTAGAGGCCTCACACATTGTAAAATGGTCTAGGTGAGTGATCCAATCAACTCTAGCGTGTCCACCTCTACACTATCCTTAACAATGGAAGGAACGACGGCATGCTCCACCATGGGTCTGGCTAAGGGTCTCAGTGCCAACTATGGATTACGTCGTGCAACATGTCTATCATGTGTGGAGCCCTCACCTCTACCCTAAAAGTATAAGATGTCAAAATAATTTGGCATCTTATTGAAGACAAACTCACAATAGAGTTTCCTCAAAAATTATTGTGGTACCTCATGGTTATTCCATGGAGGTTGGTCAAATACCATCCATCACCACTCCCAAAATTTATTTTTAATTAACTCATCATGGCACCAATGGATGGGGAACCTCCTGCATGCATGAGACAAAGGTGCATTGGTTCTCAGGTTTGTAAATAGGGCACACAAGCCAACTTTTCTAATTTTTTATTTTTTAACATCTACATATGACAAACCACTAGCATAAAATTGTCTCATCTCATGCCTCTTATTTGACCAAAAAATTATTTTCTCGCTCATTTCTCCTACATGAGATACAATTGAATTCAATGATTCAACAATCCCTCTCCTATAAGGGTGGGTTTCAGCATGCTCGATTAATCTTCTAATTAATTGTTCAATGTCTCTTTTATTATTTTCAATTTGATTTAGAATATTTTCTTGCGTTCCTTGAGGATTCCTATGAATTTATGGAGGGGTTTTAGGTTGTTCTTGTATAGGAGGCTCTTCCTGAGGGGGTGACTGTGAATTCTCAATGTTTTGAGGTAAAGGTTGATTCCCTGAGAATTAGAACAAAATTTTATTATAAAAACCTATTTCAATCTGCATTCTAAATCAAATTTGAAATAAATAGAATAAAACTTCATACCTCTTCACAATCTTCGATATCTTTGATGTGTTGGCAACATCCTTGTGAAAAATAGCAAGCTAAGAGTGCAAAAGATGGATGATATTTGGAAAGTGCAAGTTGTAGAGCTCAAATCCTCCAAGTGAAGCCATGGGTTGAAATGAAAATGCAGGTTTGAAATCCATTTTTTTCTTTTAATTTACTTTTTCATTTGGCGAGTGCCAAATGCTCAATTTCGAGCTTTTTTTGCAATTTTTTTCAGTTTGGCACCAAAATTGTGTAATAGATTGGTGCACTTACCCATATGTGAACCAATACTTTATGCATTATTGTATTGAGAATGACATTAACATTAGTATTCAGTTTCCTATACTCCTCAATAGAATAGATTTCCAAAAAAAAGGAACAAATAATTAAGAGAGATGCAAGTTTTTATGATTCAAGCTAGGTTTATGTCCACATTGGATTTGTAGTTAAAGTAATCAATTGTGCTAACTATACTTAGGATTGCACTCCCTTGAAGATAGTTTAGAATCTTACTCCAAGGGATGCTTGCCCCAAAATTAAGCCTAATGTTTCCTTCATCAGGATATTTGGTAGTGAGGTTTGGGAGTTCATACATGATTGATGGTGTAAGGAAATGGAAAAGAAGATTCAACAATATATCTTTATTGGTTATTGTGAGAATGTAAAATATTATAGCCTATTTTATCCTATCACTAAAGATGTCTATTATCATAGATATGTCTACTTTTATTAGTCTTTCACACATTGATGTTCCATATACTTCTTCTTTCTCTTTACTTACTCTACCTTCTTCATCTAATGAGGATACATTTGTATTTGAGGATACTTCAAATGATGGTCCTAGTTCACCACCTCCACCTCCTACCACTCATGTTTTTCCCAAGTGGATGCATTTTGTTATTGTTGGTTCTTTATCTCATGATCCTATGACTTCTTGACACACTTTCTCACTAACTTCTAGCACTATTATTTTGGGTCTTGCAATATCTCTAGATCTACAATGTTTTATAGAGCCTTCCAATATTCAAAAGTGTGATAGTGCTATGTCAATGGAGTATTCTTCATTAATGAAGAATAATACATTATATTTGGTTTCTGTTCCCAAGGAAAGAAAAATGGTTTCATGCAAGTGGGTGTACTACACGAAGCATGCAACTAATGGTTTCATTAAAAGATACAAGGAATTCCTTGTTTCTAATATTTTCTTACAAGTTGAGGGTATTTACTACTTAGAGATATTTCTCCTTGTAGCCAAGATGGGTTTGGTTTTCCTTGTTATTTCTATATGCACATCTTACAGATGACTAGTTTATCACATGGATGTGAATGTTCCTTCTTACATGGTGATATTCATGAGGAGATATATATGGACTAACCTTTCAAAATTTCCTAATATTCTTCACTAGTTTTTAGGTTACACTATTGCTTTTATGGTCTCAAACAAGTCCCTAGGGCTTCGTATGAGAAGATTGATGGTTTGTTGTTTGCATCTAGTTTCACTCACTACCATACAAATAGTTATTTGGTAGTATTTTTTATTTGAAACACACTCATTTTGATATCACCTTCATTGTTGGGATAGTCTCCCACTTTTTGCATGACCCTCATGAGACTCATTAGAAGGAAACCAAACATTTTTTGAGGCATATTCATAGAAATACTCATTTTGGAATTCAATATACACCAAGGACCTTAGAGATAGTAATCTACACCAACTTAGATTGGGTAGGAGATTTGACTCATGGAAGTCCACTTCTAGGTTTATTTTTTTATCTTGGTTCTAGCCTAGATGTATGGTCTTCCAAGAAGCAAACCAATATTGCATTATCATCCACTAAGGTTGAGTATTGAGAACTAGTTCTTGGTAGCTAGGAGTTACTATGGCTTTGATAGCATATGATCAATTCTAGTCTTCCACTTTATCATCCTAATCTACTTTGGTGACCAAAGCACCATTCAATTTTATGCAACCTAGAGTAGCATAAGAAAATAAAGCACATTAAGATTAATTTCATAGCTTATCCAGGATGGTGTTCTATCTTTAGAAAATTTGTGTATTGACAATTAGGTTGTAAAGTATCTTCACTAAAACTTTATAATTTCCTCACTATCTTGCATTGTGTTAGTTGCATGGGGTGAAGGAATTTTTCCTTGGGGGTATTGATGTTGAATGCAAAAGAAAAATGAGAGGGGGTGTGAATCATTTGTATGTTAAACCTTCAAAACCCTCATAAACATTCAAATCAACATTAACTTAATTAACCCTTAATTTTTTATGATGATTTAGCATGCAAAGAAAATAACATAAACTAAAACAAATCAACACCATGCACAAGAAAACACTATATTTATGTGGAAACCCCAAGATGGGAAAAACCATGGTGAGGATTATCTCACAATATAAAGCAATATCAACATCAAATACAATAGGGCGCACTACCCAAAGAAGAAAAGCTCATTGCCAAAAGGATCACACTACCATAATAGAAAAGAAGATAGAGAGGAATGTTACACAAATAATTCCATCTCAATACAACAGAGAAATCCACCACAATATCATCAACACCTTCACATCTTGACTGAAGAATTGTAGACACCTTCTGCTCACTACATCCAATAATCTAACACATGAAAGATCACATTGCACTTCTCAAAACTGCACTCTACTACTACACACTTCACATCATTCAAATCTTAGCTGATTATCTTCGCATGACTAAAAAAAACAGCTCTTATTTACATCATCCTCAACCTTGAAAAAAATCTCCAAGGTTGACTATGCACATCAACAATGCAAATTCAAATTAGGCAATTTCCAAAAAAATTAATTCATGGATACAAGTGAAAGTAGATCACATCATTCCTTATTTGGAACCCAAAACTATAATACCACGCTACAACACACTTCTAAAAACAATAAATATCCACCACAATTAGAGTGAACACCAAGGTCAATCATTACCCATGTAAACACAATTAAATTTTTAAGTAAATGCTTCATTTCATCCAAAAGAACCTTGTGGACAATAAATGTAACCTGAACATAAATTGGAATATTTTGTAAACACCATGAAATCCAACAAACTCCTTGGTAACAATTTTCACTTGAAGAATGTACACATCCAACAAACTTAAACAACTCTGCCATACACAGTTACTTAAGAAACTGACTTACAAAGCACCAAACCTCAAGCCATCCTAATTGAACAAAGATACCAAAACAATCAATACACCTTTAGATCTACAAGAGTTGAAACCACTCTATAGAGAAATGCGGAGCAAAGAAATTTCTCCCAAACACTTTTGCAATACATTGTTCACACACTAGTGAACACAACTTCTTCTGTACAACAATCGAACACACTAAATTTAGAATATAACACCTCTAAACACCCGTGATCAACATATATGAAACACAAGGGAATATCTTCAACCTAGAAGAAATGTGAAGCAACACCAAACTACTACTCTACAACCCAGAACAACACTGCAACATATTATTTCCTCTTTTTATCAAATTTTCTCAAAATCACTTGAAAACCAAGCATTAGAGACACATCCTCATCACCTTCATCTCTTCCTCAACCATACACATAATCTTATCAAATAAACACTAGAGGTTTCAACACCAGTAGCTTACTAATGACAACATAAAGCAACTAATCAAAGCATAGATAACACCACCATAATCTTGCATAAATCTCCCTTAGTAATGATCTTCCTCCTCATATAGTTGAAACTAATGACAACACCAATTTGCTCATACTTGCAACAATCTCCCCATTTGTCATTGATGGAAACCCATGATGTGAAAAACCATCAAAGACACACCAACTCTACTCCATACCTATTCCCTATTCTCTTTTCTCATTACTCAATCTCCCCCTTTCAAATTATCTTTTTCACATTACTCTTTCTCCCCCTTTGACATCAATGGAAAAGGAATAAAATTTTGTATCACTTATGTTCCCCTTTTGATGTCAACCAACCTTCTCACAATTTATCTAAAACTTCTATTCCATTACTACTCTACATACTCCCCCTTAGGATCACACACCATATTGCACCAATCAACAACTATAACACTTACTCCCCCTAACTGCAACAACCAAAAATTTCACTACCTACTCCTTCTGACAGGTAGCCACCAACATCAGTCTAGATAAAAGAATGGATCTTGAAATCCACTAGACTGATGCATATGCTTATGCATCTAGTTCAAAGAAGGAGGGGAAATGACCCCTAACTTCTCTCAGAGATACTCAAATGTATCCTTAGGAAGGTCCTTAGTGAATATATCAACAACCTAATGCTTTGTAGGCACATACTCAAGCTTAACTTCATTCTATACAACCTTCTCTCTCAGAAAGTGATACTAGATTGAGATGTGTTTTGTCCTTGAATGCATTATCAGATTCTTTGAAATATTGATAACACTTTTATTATCATAGAAAATAGAAATTGGTTCATCATACACTACTCTAATATCCTCCAATTTTTGTCTCATTCACAACAGTTGTGTGTAGCAAGATGCTACTGCAATGTATTATTCCTCTGCAGTAGATAAAGATATTGAA
Source organism: Sequoia sempervirens (assembly GCA_007258455.2). Taxonomy (NCBI): domain Eukaryota; kingdom Viridiplantae; phylum Streptophyta; class Pinopsida; order Cupressales; family Cupressaceae; genus Sequoia; species Sequoia sempervirens. The sequence continues at coordinate 107,889,056 of VDFB02281492.1, read as the reverse complement.
TCTTATGATATTGCTATCAGGATTCAACCGTGTAGTTTCGAACTCATTGACCCATGTTTCACGAGTAGTGGTTCAATAAGAACCCATCTCTCATGATATTGAATGGTTCACTTAGCACTCATTGCATCTAGGTGATGCTCATAGAGGTGAAGCACTGGTCTGTCGGGAGGTCACCCATCTGTACTGCCCAGCTCAAGCGCTTAGGGAGTTTTCTCCAAGGTTACTGAGTTAGCCCATTCACGTAAGAGCAGTGTGTTTAATCATTCACAAGAGCCCCCTTTAGCTCATCAATCGATAACTCGCCGGGCTCTATTATGAATGGTTCATAAGGCACAACACTTGTTGAAGGTTTTGCAAATGGGGTAACAACTCAAGCGGGCTTAACCTTGGAGAAAACTCCCTGGTTAAGCGCGCTTGAGCTGGAGCAGTACTGGGATGGGTGACCTCCCGGACGACCAATGCTTCACCTCTGTGAGCATCACCTAGATGCAATGAGTGCTAAGTGGACCATTCGATATTATGAGAGATGGGTTCTTGTTGAACCACTACTCGTGAAACATGGGTCAATGAGTTTGACTCGAAACTACACGGTTGAATCTTGATAGCAATATCATAATTTGACACGATGTGAAAAAATACCTCCTACTTATATTGAATCTTATTTCTTACTTAGCCATGACACCAATCTACATCCAAGAAAGAATGCACCACCACTTGTACTTTTCCTATCATCCACACAACCAACCCAATATGTATTTGTGTAAGAACTCAGAATAAAATTAGTATCCTTTGGATACCACAATCCATGATCTAGAGTGTCCTTCAAGTATTTGAATATCCTCTTCTATCACTGCAACATGTGAACTCTAGGATCTTCTGAAATCTATCCACAAGAAAAACTACATACATGATATCTAGTCTAGTAGTAGTTAGATATAGTTGTCCATGAATCATTGATCTAAACTTTCTCTCATCAGCCTTAGGAGATTCATCATTCTTTCTCAACTTGCCACTAGCAACCATATGAGTACATTGTAGTTTAGAATCTTCCATTCCAAACTTCTTCAACATTTCCTTGACATACTTTGATTATGAAATGAAAATACTTTTATATTACTAATTTATTTGCAATCCAAGGAAGAAATTCATCTCCCCAAACATAGACATTTCAAACTCTTTCTACATTTCATTAGAGAACTTCTTGCACATATCTTCATTTCCTCCAAAATTATGTCATCAACATATACAACCACAATCAAGATTTTTTTTTTTTCTAACTTTAAAGTAAATATTTTTATTTGTGGTGCCTTTATTGAATCCTTGCTATACCAAATACTTATCAAACCTTACATACCAAGCTCTAGGAGCTTGCCTCAATGCATGCAATGACTTCTTCAATATGCAGAACATATTCGGTTTGTCTAATAACTAAAGTCCTTCCAATTGTTCTATGTATACTTCTTCCAATTCTCCATTCAAAAAAGTGGACTTCACATACATTTGATATACTTTGAAATCTTTATGTGTTGCAAATGCTAAAAGAATCATAATAGCTTCCATTCTTTCCATCGAAGGAAGTGTCTCCTAAAAATCTATTTCTTCAACTTGTGAGTATTTTTTACTCACAAGCCTTGCCTTATTCCTTACCACTTATCCATTCTCATTTAATTTGTTTCTAAATACCCACTTAGTTCCAATCACATTTTTGTTTGTAGGTCTTCAGGCAAGTTCCCAAGTCTAATTTTTCTCAATTTGCAACAATTCTTATTTCATAGCCTTGATCCAATATTAATCATTGCATGCCTCAATCACTATTTTAGATTCAACTTCAAAAAGTAAACATAGATTTACTTGTTCTTCAATAGCTTTCCTTCCTGTGAGTACACTTTTTTTCTTATATTTGATGATCTGATCTTTAGAATGATTCTTCTGTGCAAACTTAGGGGTTTTAGGAGTCTTTTCTAGAGCTTCTTCCTCTTCAATTTTCACTTATATTGCTTTAGTTTTTTCTTCTTATTTGCAATGGGTATGTGCTGGATCATCATGGAAAAAATAGGCCCTTAGGTGGTGAAAAATTCAAAAAAATCAGAGTTAGGAAACTTGACTTAAAAATTTGAATAAGTTATCTATATTATTTAAAAAATATGTAAGAATGGAATCTGTAGCAAATTGAATGTAGTTTCTAAACTACTAGGTTTATTTAAAAAAATAAAATCTATTAGGTTAAAATTTGAAATTTCAATGCAAGAGTACTTAAATTTCAAGGAAAAAATAAGAAGTAGGTGTATGTCTGACCACCCTAACCACAATAAAATGATAATATTTTTTTATAAGATTTTAGACATAAGTAGAGGACTCATGTCCCAATGTGATGCATATTTTTTTATAAATTTTTTTCAAGTAAATAGTTAATTATGAATTTTTTATTACAAATTTTAAAAATATAAAAAATTGTATGTTTGACCACCTTAACTTGGTGAAAACTCCATGCAATTCAATTTTTATTTTTTTAATCCTATAGTATGTGAAGCATAGAATGTGACACATGTTTTGGATTCAAAAAATGTGATACCGTTTGAAAGCTATGGATGTTTTTCAATCAACCTATCAATCAAGAATTTAGTCATAATTCAAATAGAAAATGAATAATAATTATTTATTGAATTCAAAGTAAAGCTTAATTTATATTGGTGGAAATTTGAGAATCTCCTTTAAAAACCCTTTTCGTTTCATCAATTTTGGGTAAAAAAAAAGTCGTTAGCCACATGGGCCATCATATCACTTACATATTGCCACTTTTTTGCCCATCATGATCCTGCACATACCCCAATGTAAGACAACTAATTCATATCCATCTATCATCATTCAATTCTTCTGCAAATCTTCATCAACCTTGACACTTGCACCCTCAACAATATTTCTCAATCTCTTGTTGTAGCATAGATAAGCTTTGCTTTTAGTAGAATATCCAAGGAAGATACTGCCCTTAGACCTTGCATAAAACTTTCCTAAGTTATCTTCATCTCTTCTAATATTACATTTGCTTCCAAACACTCTAAAGTACTTGATAGTAGGAATACTTCCATACCATAGCTCATAGGGAGTCTTTGTGTTGTTTGCTCTTGCTTAAACTCTGTAAAGTATATAAATAGTAGTATGAATTGCTTCTCTTTAGTAGACTTCTGGTAGATTTTCCTTTTTCATCATTGTTCTTGAACCTTATTGAATAGTCCTATTCTTTATTTCAACTACTCCATTTTTCTAAGGAGTTCTAGGGGCAGACAAGCGCCTCTTTATGACATGATTCTCACAAAAGACATTAAATTCATTGATGGTGAATTCTCCACCTCTTTTAGACCCTAAACATTTTATTTTCATATCCATTTCATTCTCAACCATAACTTTGAATTTTTAAAAAAATTTAGATCTTTTGATTTTTATTTGAGAAAAGTAACTCATGTCATTCTAGAATAATCATTAATTAATAAAATGAAATGCCTATCACCTTGAAGACTTCTTACTCTTGTAGGAACAAAAAGATCTGTATGCACTAATTACAATAGTCTAGCAGTAAATTGTTATTTGATTTCAAAGCTTCTTTTTTCTTGCTTTCTAATTTGAAACTCTTTGTAGACATCATTGATAGGCTTTGTAATTTTTGGTAGATCTCTTACATCTTGATTTGAACCTATCCTCACTAGGCTATCAGAGTTTATGTGATACATTCTTTTGTGCCATAGTCAACTTTCATTAATTTGTCTCATAAGGAAATGATCAACACCCTTAAGCTGATAAATATTTCCATCTATCCTTCTTCTAGTAGCTACTACATTTCTAGATCCTTTTCCAATCTCACATCCATCATCCTAAAGAAAAGATTGTATCCTTTCCTACACATTTGTCAAAAACTCAAAAGGTTATGTCTTAAAGCCTTAACATACTAGTAAACATCATCAATATTATGTGTAGACACATTAAAATGTCCTTATAATAATTTAATTTCTTCTATTAATTAAATAGGTTTCATTATCTATTTAATTAAATCATTTGCATATCCAAACATTTCCATTTTGTTTAAATAACCCATTTGCATATTTCAATAATCCATTTCATAAATATTTATCATTGCATAATCATTAACTCATATTCATAATCATAAACCCATTACATTAATACATTTCCATAAGCATTTTTCCATTTCATAACCATTTCATAAACATTTATCATCATTTGTATATTCATACATAAACCAATTTCATTAAATCATTTACATAATAATTTAGTTCATTGCCATTTATCTATTCAGTAATTTCATTCATTCATTTATGAAATATTCATAAAATTCCACATAACCATTTATCCCACATTTCTCTTGAAATTTGGATCTTTCCCATGACTACATCTATAAAAGCCCTCTTCCTCCTCACTTTTCAACAACTTGGTTTTGTTTGATCAAATTCCATTCTACATAGCCTCCTATGCATTTGTTGTAAAATTTTGAGAGCAAAGACAAGATCTTCTTGATAGGAAGGCAATGTAGTTATTTTTTCTTTCAAATGAATGCATTTGCTTTCATTTCTTGCATTTGTGTTCATTTGTAAATACTTCATTAATATAGTGTTTAATGCATGTTGATTCTCATTTGTGAATTCAAGGTTTTCATTTTCAGCATCATACAAATGGTGAACCCGATGTGAACATTTTGGTACCCACCATGTCTTCGTAGAAATTGTCGTCTTTTCTTTGTCTTGTTTTCGGTTTGGGGATTGTTGCGTCATTGATCAAAATAAGCCTCATGGACTCTTCACTACTCTTTTGTGAGGGTTTTTCAATCTTTATTGCCAGTCTTTAGTCCGTGTAAGTCCTATCATTGAAGTTTGAGACTTTTTCTGTAAGACAAGCCGCTCATCTCTGTGCCCAAATCGCAAACCATTCTTGTTCCTATTCAATTTCCTTCATCTGTTAGTATGCTACTACCGTGTTTTTTGTACACAAACCTCTTTTTGTGCCCACCTTATCTTTATTTCTATGCCCTCTAATACCATGCTCTATGTGCAGTAGTTTGTTGTTTGCATTATCATCAGGTCATTGTGCTTCATTCTGATGGAATCTTGGGGCATTCCAACACCTTTATTGGGGTTTACAATAGTTTAGAGCAAGCAGACTGCAGAATGATTTGTGATTTGTGATACATTTTATAAATCATTAGTTTCCTCTAAAAAAGAATGTCTTACTTTCTTTTTATGAACTGATAGTTTCCCTTAGAATATTCTAAAAGGATTTTAAAATAAAAAATAAAAAAAATGTGTTTATAGTTTAGCAAGCTTAGCTTTTTAGATTTACTTTTAAATTAATTTTAGTTTAGTCTTTTTTTAAATTATTTTCTTAGTTTTAATTAGATAATTAGTTTCATATTAGTCAAGTTTTAAATTAGATAGTTTAAATTAGTTTTAAATAGATAGTTTAAATTAGTTTAAATTAGATATTTTTTAAATATATATTTTAATTAGTTTTAATAATCTGATAGTTTTTTATTTAATTAGTTTTGATTATAATTTTTTCTTATTTTTAATTAATTTTCAAATTTTGATAAATCGTTTATTTTTATTAGATTAACCAGTTTTAATTTTTTTTTTAATAAAAGGAGGGGTAAAAAATTTTATTAATCAACAAGAGCGGTACAAAGCGTTCAGCAAAAGAAAACCCCAAAGGGCCCCAAGACAACGAACAAGAGATCAAGAATCATTAATGCAACATTTTACATCCTCAGTAACCCAACCCTCCAAATCCTGGGCAAGGTCCCTCGGTAAACTATCCCAATCATCCACCAACCACATCCCATTCTTCTCAGAAGCTATTTTCGCCAGCCCATCAGCCACCTTGTTCCATTCACGAGGGATATGGGAAAAGGTGACATAATCTAGTAAATCACCAAGGTTGGCAATTTGTTTTGCCACTACCGCTAAATGCCAACCAACAGCGTCAAAGTGTCTTCCATTTATCAAGTCAACCACCACCTGAGAATCAGATTCACAGATAATCTTATTCCAGCCGAGAGCGAAAGCTCTCCTCAAGGCTGAAAGAATCACCAAGGCCTCCATGAGGTTATTAGAGTGATGTCCCATATACTCAGAGAAAAAGAAAACAACCACTCCAGAACTATCTCTGCCCACTCCACCAATACCAGCATGCCCAGGATTACCTCTTAAAGACCCATCAGTGTTGATTTTCAAGACACCAGTGGGAGGAAGCATCCAATGCCCTCCTCTGAAGACCTTCCCTCTAGAGCACCTACCCCACCCAACCTTGGGTCTTCCCGTACTACCAACAGAAATCCCCAACTTTTGAATCACTCTAGTATCCCCAGGATCAACCAAAACAGACAAATCACATTTTGCTTGTAACATCTCTTGAAGAGCCCCAAGAATTCGAGCCCAAACTTGGCCCACCTGTAGCTTCCTATCTAGAAAAATCCGTCGATTGCGCTCTAACCAAATCTGCCAAATAATAAGAGTAGGGCCAATAGGCCAGGAAGTGTGCAAAAAAGAAGTCTTTGCTGTAGTATGTCCAGCATTATGCCAGAACTCACCAAGAGATGAAGGATGTCGACAAGACATATTCCAAGCCGCCCACCAAAAGTGCCAAATAGTTTTAGCAAAGGGGCACTGAAAGAAAAGATGAGAAATAGTCTCAACATCTTTGAGACACAGAAAGCATAAAGAGGGACCTTGGAAACCCCTCTTGCAAAGGTTGTCCCAAGTCAAGCACCTGCCATACACCACAAGCCAAGCGAAAAAGTTGCATTTTGGCCAGGAGAATTTATTCCAAATGTTTTTCCACCAAGGAACCTCAGCACTGCCTAAAGCCTGTCTGTCCAAAGCATGATACCCTAAAACAACATAGTACTTCCCTTTAGGATCTGAGCCCCAAGCCAACACATCCCTCTCCGAAAGCGAGCAACACACTCTAGCAGCCAAAATGGAGGATAACTCCCTCCTATCCTCCAAAGATCCACCCAAAGGCCACTCCTACATATCCTTCCACTGATAAATGATAGTTTGCCCCAAGACCCGAGGGGCTTTGAAGTCCATCACTCTGCTCTAGCCAGCTTGAACAAAAATCCTGCTTAAAGTCTCCAAATGTGGATGTGAGGAGAGGATAGGCGGGAAGCCATCCCAGGAGTCAAGCCAGAAGAGGGCATCAGAGCCTCTATTGCAAATCCAGAATAGGCTTTGTTTAACCAAAGGAGCTCCCGTCTTGAGAGTTTCCCAGATCATAGACCCTTTCCCCGAAAGACTAAATCGAGAAACCTCAGCACCATCCACATCCCCAATATACTTGAAGGTAAGAATCTTGGCCCAAGTCTGATGTTGATGTGAACACCACCTCCAAAACAACTTAGCCGCCAATGCTTGCCCATTCCAATCCGCTCTACACAATCCCAAGCCACCATCCTGCTTCGGCCGACAAACCACTTCCCACTTAATTAAGCTCCACTTTCTCGAGAGGAGATTACCTGACCAAAGAAATTGCCTACAAAGCCCCTCAAAATCCTTGATGAAACTTGAAGGGGCAGTCATCACAAAACATCTATAAATAGGAAGAGCTTGCACAATAGACTTTGAAAGAGTGACTCTGCCTGCCGTTGATAACCATCTATAGGTCCAATGACAAACCAGTCCTTAGAATTTATCAATCACCTCCTGCCAGAAATGCCTGGGAGGTGGGCACACATCAAGAGGGATACCCAGATAGGTAAAGGGAAGACTCCGCACCTGAAACCTTAAGACCCTGGCAATACGTTGTTGAATGAGCTTGGGGGTGTTAAAGAAATAAATGCAAGACTTACATTCATTAATGCGTTGTCTCGAGGAAACCAAGTAGCAATCCATGGTCTGACGAAAAGCAACTGCTTCCGCCACCTTAGCAACCCCCATCAAGGCCGAGTCATCCACAAACTAAAGATGTGTTTGCGGGGCAAGGGAATTATTCTAGTTCCATCCATGTAAAAGCCCAGCTACGACCTGAGACTTAATGAACCTCCCCAAACCTTCAGCCATCAAAATGAACAGATAAGGGGATAAAGGGTCTCCCTGTTGAAGACCTCTCGAGGCACCAAACAAAGTAGAGGATTCCCCATTTATGAGAACCGAAAAGGAGGGTGTCATTACACAACACAAGACCCAATCGATCCACTCCCTGCTAAACCCGAAGGCTCCAATAATTTTGATCAGAAAGCCCCATTTGACCATGTCATAGGCCTTTGACATGTCCAATTTTATGAACATAGCCTTTTCCCTTGAAGAGGCCATAGAATGAATAGCCTCCGCCGCAATCACAACACCATCAAGAATCTGTCTACCCGCTACAAAGCCCCCTTGTTCCTCTGAGATTAGCTTATCCAACAAAGGCTTCAAGCGCTCAGCAATTCATTTAGTGATGATTTTGTACACCACATTACACAAAGCAATTGGACGAAAGAGATCTAAAGAATCGGCACCCTCGCGCTTTGGAATAAGGGCAAGAAAAGTGGCGTTCAAAGCTCTCAGCATTTTCTTATTCCTTAGAGATTCTTTCACAACCTCCAACAAGTCAAGCTTGATCACTTCCCAAAATTCTTGGTAGAACTCGGCTGGGAACCCATCAAGATGAGGGGCTTTCCCCTTCTTCAGTTGAAACACCACATCCTCTAACTCCTTCAGAGAAATCGGCTGGATAAGGGAGGTATTCATATCCATTGTCACCAAAGGAGGGATACAAGCCAGGATAGAGTCTTCCTCCTCAATGGCCAGAGGGGTATCTTCAGAAAAAAGATTAGAGAAGAAATGAATAGCCTCATTAGAAATTTCCAAAGAGGAAGAAAGAATAGATCCCTCAGATGAACGGAGAGAAGAAATAGTATTTCCCTGTCTTCTAGCCTTTACCGAGTTATGGAAGGAGGTATTCTTATCCCCTTCCTGGAGCCAATCAATACAAGCCTTCTGCTTCCAAAATATTTCCTCACGAAGCTCCCATTCCTCAAGAGCTTTGACAGCTTCATCCTCTAACTTGCTCAAAGCCGCATCCAAACCATGCTCCCTGATCTGCCTGGTAATAGAATCCAGATGCTCTTGGGAAACCCTTTTCTACTGAAACACGTTGCCAAACTGATGCTTATTCCAATACTTTAGCTTATACTTCACATACTGAAGCATCTTCATAAAAGAGTACATGGGGGTCCCAAAAGCAGGTCGACCTTCAATCCACCAATTAGACACTAAGTCAAAAATACCTTCCTCCCTGAGCCACATAATCTGGAATTTAAAAGTTTGCTTCTTAGAACCTCTAGCCAAGCGAGCAAAGAACATGATCGGCCAATGATCAGATCCTCGCTAATCCAAAATTTTAGAGCTTGTTAGCCATTTGTCACTAACCCAGAAACTGGATACCAAGAACCTATCCAATCTTTCAGAAATAGCTTCTTCTCCAAGCCTCCTATTATTCCAGGTGAACTTGCCATTTGAAGGTTTGATATCCACAAGCCGAAGTCAGGCCATGTTCTCCCTCAAAAGAATAGAGGATGCATCCAGACGAGGCACACCCCCCCTTTTCTCCTCAAGAGAGACAATAGCATTGAAATCCCCTGACATGATCCAAGGTAAAAAGGGGTCCAAAGATCTCAAAAAGTTTATATGGGACCATAAAAGATTCTTACCAGGAACATCTGACAGGGCATAGATATTGGACAACAAAACTCTTTCCCCAGTCTCCAAACTGACCGCAACAAGAGAGATGGAGAATCTACTAGAAAACCACCAAATAGGAGAGATTCGTCGAGGATCCCAGAAGCAAGCAAGACCTCCAGAGCTCCCCATCGCCCCCACACATTGACATAAGCCTCTATTCCAAATTTTGGAAGCACTCTGCATCATACTATCAACAGAAAGCTTCGTCTCTTGGAGAAAAACCAAATCCGGAGAATGAGCACGAACCAAATCTCGAATAGCCTTTTGTCTAGGGATGCTATTCATACCCCTCACATTCCAAGAAAGCACAATCATCTTGAAGGTTGGGAAAAGTGAGCATCCAAAGTCTTCACCGACCCAGATTCAACCAACGTCTCACCAGCCAACTTAACTTTCTCTTGATCTTTCTTCCTACCTGCCTTTTGGGTCTTGTCAGGAGTACTCTTTTTTAGGGACTTTTGATGCACACCCAAAAGAAGTGAAGCAGAAGCTTTACTCTTTGCAGAGCTTCCAGAACCTGAACCTCCAGCTGAGCCCCCTCCAACCTCATCAGAGACCAAAGAGGTACCAGTGCCTGAACACGGATCCCCAAGCCCCACCTCAGGGGAGAGAAAAGAAGAATCTTTTGCATCCCCTTGAGACAACAAAGGGTCAGAGGCTAAAGACATACGAGCCATAGGCTCCAGATTTTGAGAGGTAGCTGGGTTAGCTTCCACATGCATGTCAGGAGAGACCCCCTCCTCATGAATTAAGTCATTCAGTGCTTCAAACTTGTTGAAAACCCCTTCCTCCTAGCGGTCCTGAAAAGTCCTCTTCCTCCCCTGACCTTTATTTCGTGTCTTAACCGGAACAAACCCATCTTTATCTGGAGTCCCTCCCTGCATGGGACCTTTTTCCTTCTCAGGTCCTGTGTTTGGAGCAGCCTTCCCATTACCTGAGTTTCCCACACCCGAAACACATGGACACCTCCTCAAGAGATGACCATACTCCCGACATAAATGACATCTGAACAGCAAGGTTTCATAATCCAGGGGTTGTGTCCACGAACTAGAACCCACTGTCAAATCAATAGAGTCTGGCAAGGGTTGGCTCAAGTTGATCTCCACACAAATGCGGGCATAGGAAAAGATCCGCTTGTCCAAAGTTTGCTGACAGGGACCAATCGGCTTGCCAAGCACCATTGTAATAGATTGAAGAATATCACTCCTACAACATTCCAGTGGTAGACGAGGGAGGCGAACCCACACCGAGACCTTCATCGGCATCTTTTCAGTAGAAGTGAAACCAGCATGCCAAGGTTTAATGAACAAACCAACTTGATTATAGAAATAAGGGCCACCCTCAAAAGCCTTATTTCTATCAGAGATGCATGAGAAATCCACCAAGAAGAAGCTATTTGTAGCAAGCAGAATCTCAATGTCCCCATCTGGATTCCAAGTCTTCTGAATCCAAGGTTCAAGGAAAGGTAAGGAAACCCTCATTCCCATAAACTTACAAATTAAAACATGATTACTGAAATAGTCAAGATCTTCTACCACCGCCTCCTTTTGAACAACAACCACTGGGCGTGCTTGGGCCCTCTCCAGACAACCATTCACCTTATGCACTTTAAAGCCATTAATCCTAGATAAGCCCCTACCAGAAGAAACCCCAACCCCAGCCTCCAACATAATATCATCTCCCTTCGCCTCCTCCACACCATCCATCATGTTAATGAAAACCACACCAAAACTCCCTACCACAAACCTCCACCTCACAGCAGAACAAGACGTAGCTAACACCAAGGCCTCCAAAAAGCTGCTGCCGTCTAGAAACAAGGAAGCAACACCCTTCCAAAAGGGCTCTCATGCAAAAGAAGGCAAGGGAGAAACCCCACACCAAACCCCAACAGGGAGTACAGGCGCCAACAACCAAAGTAAAGAAAAAATGGATAGAAAACTGATTAAAAAACTCCCCCTCAACACAACAAACGCCCCCCCCACCCAAACAAAAACCAAACACAGCCAATCCACAAGGAAATAATGACATGCAGTGAAGAAGTTGGGCATGCAAGCCAGCCCTCACAGGTCGCGGGCACCCAGAGAACAGACGCGCGCCATCTTCAATAAATTTTCCTCACCCAATACATCCAAGCTTAGAATTCAACCGGTTTTAATTTTTGATGGTTAGGTTTGGAACCAATTTTTCTTTCATTATTAGTTTATTTATTTTTGTTTTATTGCTAATTGTTATTGACTTGGATTTTTGTGTAGGCTCGCATGTCAAAGATCTAAAATCAAAACTAATGTATCATTTGTTGAAGACTGGAGGATCAAACTACTAACGATGGTTTTGTAGGGATAAATTTTTTTAATTGCTTGTTTACACATAGATTAACTAGGGGGTTAATAAATCACTGTTTGATGTGCTTGTAAAGATGGTAGGTGTATGCTATCACCTTGTGCAAACTCAGTGATCAAAAGCCAAATCCATCTCTTTATGTTTTTAATCCCTTAGAGGGGCCTGCCTTGAAAGAGGGAATGACTCCAACCATTTTTTCACTCGGGCGAGCATATAAATGGATAAGACTAAACTATTAAGTCCTCATGGTATGTAGGCCTTAGCTGTGCAATGTCACTCAAAATAGGGTACCTAATATAAAATGTATAAAAGCTTTTAGTAGAGTGATTAAAGCCTTGAGTAGCTTGTTGGATGCCTGTGAGGTTCCATGTCCTTGAGTATTCACTAAAATGCTATGTTATAGTTGCAAAAATCCCTTTCACTTGCTAGTGCAGGAACGATTGTTTTGAAGCCACCCCATGTCTTCACTAAGCATGTGTAGAGGTAGGAATTTCTCTTTGGGGAATTGAGACTTGGTGAGCTTGAGAAGTGAGCGTCATGGAGGGGAGCCAATACCACCAAGTCTCTAGTTGTCCACCTTCTTTAAGTGGTTGGAGAAATCTAAGTGGGGATCTAGCAAGTGGTATCTCTTGAGAAGCCTAGGTTGTGCAAAGTGTGTTCAAAGTGCTTGTCCAAAGAACAAACTCAAACACATTTTTTCTGCTTGTGTCTTGCATGTGTTTTTAAAACAAACCATCAACCAAACATGTCTAACTACTATCCTTCATATTCATCTATGACACAAGACCAAAGGATTGAATATCTTGACTATTGTTTGAAAAAGCTTGAAAAACAACTAGAATCCCAACATTTTAATGAAGTGATGCAATCATCTCATAAGCCTTTATCCTCACCCAAAACTACATCATCCAAGTTCATTATCTATGACTTTCTGCAAAGTCTAAATAAGAAACCCAAATATAAGTCCTCAAACACAAATAATATTGTGCAATCCTACCATGCCATGTATCTATCTTCATCCCACATAAGTCAAAATAAACCTCATGAGTCTTTCACCCAAGTTAACAAATCTATCCAACCATCCTCTCCTATCATACCATCTACATCCAATGATTCATGTCAATCTCTTAGTCCAAATCATGCTAGCATAGAATCCCTTGCACATCAAGATCAAAGTATTCTTTCCACTCCATCCAATAATACCAAAAATATCCAATCCTCTCCAATCTTTGACCAATATCCCATCTCTCAAGAATCTCATGATGATCTCCTTATCTCTTTTTGTTTCATACAAGATGATCCCCTTCCATCTCAAGAGAAAAGTATCCTTCCAATTCCTCCTTCCATCTCATCTAATGCATCCATACCATCTCATGATTCCATTTCATCCCAGGAGAATGATATTTCTTCCATCATATCCAATGATGTCTTACCATCTGATGATCAAGATATACTTTCCACAAAATCTCAGGATTCCCTTCCTCATCAAGATCAAGATATACCGCCATTCAAGGATACCCTTTCATTCCATGATGATGTTAATACTTCTCATGATCAAGATATGCCTTTCATATTACTTTATGATGATTCAATACCTAATAAAGAGAAAGCTACTCTATCTCCCACACTTCATGATCCTTTTCCAAGTCAAGATCAAAGTACCCCATCATCCCAATGTCAAGTTCCTATCACCCATCCTAATTCCCATCATGGTCATAATCCTCCACAATATTCTATCATCCCTATTCAAGCTATCCATGAGCCCCTTACCTATCAAATGGGTTCCCTCACTTTTATCCAAGGTGGTTTACTCCAAGATCTTGTTATTCCTTCCACATCACATCCACCTCATGATGGAATTACATCTTGTAAATCATAAATAATACATATCCCATTGGAAAAAAATGTGTCAAAACTTATGAACTACAAAGGAAAATGATTAGTCCTTCATGAACAAGGTATCCTAGAACCCCTTTATATCCAAAAAAGTCCATATTATCATAGCCTTGGTTATACACCTTACACTCAAGACATTGGTACCCATCGTAAGTCCATATTCCATCAAAATAAACTTATGTATCCTAGCCCATAAAACCTTCCATATATCCTAGGTCCTTATCCTAGTCCATCAAACCTTCCAGCTATCCTAGGTTCTTATCCTAGTCCATCAAACCTTCCATCTATCCTTGGTCCTTGTTTTCCAAACCCTAGTTCATCAACCCTTCCATCCATATTAGGGCCCTACATCCCTCCATCTCCTATTCATCAAGAACAAAAAAGACATACATCCTTGATGCCCTCTCAAAATTCTACCTACATTAACCCATCCATAATACCTCCATATCATCCATCTCCATCCACCTATCCCATTCCTCTTGGAAGCAATTTGGGTGCCAAATGTCAAAAGCTTCCATATGAAAATCCACATATATCAAAGGATCAACATTTCTCCTCGAAGAGACATGCAAAAATAAAATAAAATCTGATCCAAAGCCAAAAGAAAAAAATTCAAAGGCCAAAAAGGCCCACAAAGGAAAAAGAAAAATTTCAAAGGCCACAAAGGTTCATAAAGAAAAAAGAAAAATCTTGAAGGCCACCAAGGCCCACAAAGAAAAAATCAAAGTCAAAAGCTATGTGGATTCCTAAAAGTCTCATAGAAGCAATAAAATATAAATTGGCATCCAAATTTGCTAATCCAAAAGCTTCCTCCAATCGTCCATCTAAAAACATGTTGCCTTCAAACTCCATTTTTCCTCCATCAGTCCAACACCCTTCAATGTGTGTGTTGTTGTTGATCTTTCCATCCTTTTCATATAACCATCAACAAGTATTCCAACCTCCTATCTATTATCCAACATCCATCCCCCATTATCCTCCTTTAATCCAAACCTTTGCATAAGTCCTTAGCTTCTTCCATCATGCCACTATTCTATCAACATTTATGAGTCTAATTCCCATTGCCATAGTTTATTAGAGCACATATTTGAGGGATATTAGTCATGGAACTTGATTCTTGAGTCCTCCCTCCATCTTCCTATCATGCATATACTACCTTCCATTTTCATTTATCCTTATCCATATCCTATTGTTTCCCTTTTCTCTTGCACTCTACACTTGGGGGCAAGTTTCATCCATCCTTTCATTCATATCCATTATCCTCTTTATTTTCATCCTTTACCTTTCCACCTTTGATCTTGACAAGGTTAAGGATCTTATTGAATGCCATACATCTTATCCTATACACTTTATCCATATCTTTTGTACCATATCTTTCACCTTATCCATATTCCACCATTTTATATATCTAAATAAGTCCTTTCTTCCATTCCTCGGTCTTGATGAGGAATAGGGGAAAAATACTTAGGCATTGTGTCCATATCTTATCTAGTTGATCTCAATCATCCTATTCATTATCCAGGTATGTGTAGGATCATGTGATGGGCAAAAAAGTGGCAATATGATGGGTATGTGATTGATGACTTTTTTTTTACCCAAAATTGATGAAACGAAAAGGGTTTTTAAAAAAGATTCTCAACTTTCCACCAATATAAATTATGCTTTACTTTGAATTTAATAAGTAATTATTATTCATTTTCTATTCAAATTAAGACTAAAGTCCTGATTGATAGGCTGATTGAAAAACATCTATAGCTTTCAAACGGTATGAAATTTTTTAAATCCAAAACATGTGTCACATTCTATGCTTCGCATACTATAGGATTTAAAAAAGTAAAAATGAATTTCATGAAGTTTTGAGCAAGTTAAGGTGGTTAAACATATGATTTTTTATATTTTTTAAAAGTTGTAATAAAAAAATAATAATTAATTATTTACTTGGAAAAAAATTACAAAAGAATATGCATCACATCAGGACATGAGTCCTCTACTTATATCTAAAATATTATAAAAAAATCTTATTATTTTATTGTGGTTAGGGTGGTCAAACAAACACCCATTTCTTATTTTTTCCCTAAAATTTAAGTACTACTACATTGAAATTTCAAATTTTCACCAAATAGATTTTTTTTTAAACAAACCTAGTAGTTTAGAAACTACATTCAATTTTCTATAGATTCTATTGTTACATATTTTTGAAATAATATAGATAACTTATTCAAATTTTTACGTCAAGTTTCTTAACTCTGATTTTTCCAAATGTTTTGCCACTTAAGGGCCTATTTTTTCCATGATGATCTTGCACATACCAATCCTTATCCTTTCATTCTTCCATTCCATATTTCCTATCTTATCAAAATACATGTCCCATTCCCTTCCTTTGTTCTTGATGAGATTAGGGGAAAAATTATAAATGCATGCTTTGGATTTCATTTCATATCCTTATGTGTTACCATTCCATCATAGTTCACATCCTTATCATTTATCTATAATTACACTACCCTAGGGTGGGCCATCATGTCCCTTTGCAACCTCAAACCTTATAATGCAAATCATACTTGAGTCTAGTTGAAAAACATTATCCAATCCTAATATCATTTGTCAATCAATCATCAACCAATCATCAATATTATCATACATAGAGGAATCAGCGATCCTAAGTACTTATTGTCATCATGGCTTATGGAATCAATCATTCATGGCATCCTAATCAATCAACCATTATCATCTTTCGACAAGAGATATGTTGCTTGTGTGACATGTTTTGTAGTGAATCTCTCATTTTGATCTATCATTTATCTATGGTTCCACTACCTCTAGTGGGAGACATCTAGTTTCTTCAACCAAGCATATGTCACATTTCATTTCATTCCCTCTTTAAAAAAAGTCCTAAAAAAATACAAAAAAATCATAAAAAGTCATGAAAAAAATCATAAAAAGTCTTGAAAAAAATCCAAAACAATGAAATATTCCTAAAAAATCAAATATTCCAAAAATTAGAAAAATCAAATATTCAAAATCCAAAAAAAAATATTCCAAAATCCAAAAAAATCAAATATTCCAAAAATCCAAAAAAAAATCTAATATTCTAAAAAAACCAAAAATTTCAAATAAATTCAAAAAACAAAAATCCAAAAACAATGACACTTTCAAATCGCCACACAGCTTTGAAATTCAATAGAATCAAAATATGCCATGATTGACAATCGAATAGACAGATCACAACATGCCCATCAATCCCCCTTTCAAATCCAACCAAATGCATAAATCATGACAAGAATTAGATCTACATGGAAGCATGATGCTTGTTTGTTTTTCGATCTTTGATTATTTTATGATTTTTATCTTTGGTGGCATGTCTTTTGGCTTCTCTAGGATGTCTTAGACTAGAGAGGGAAGGATGGGGCATGTTCACTTGTTTGATGTCTGTGGATTGTCTTATTCACAAGATGACTCATCTTAAGACATGGTTGTCTAAAATCATCGAGGACATATGAGTCTAGTGTGCATAAGAGCATTCCTTGTCTAATAGTGTCTTCCATGCAATAATTATTTAGGTCATATAAGGTCCTTACACCTAGATGCTTATACTTCACTGCTAAATAAAAACACAAACATTATTCAGGTCATCTAGATGTTCATGTTATCTAGATTCTTATACTAATTTGCAACAAAATAAGCTCTATGATGATAAAGCACTTTGTAAAGCACAAGAAGCTTCACCACCTTCATTTCCTTCATGTCTCTTTTCATCCATCATTTCTTCCATCATCCATTTCCTTCATCATTTCATTTTCTTCATGCTTCTTATTTCAAAGAATAATTAATTGGTTTATATAACTGATGCTTGTCTTTTAGTCCAAATATCAAATCAATCAATCACTCCTTGATCACTCAATCTATTAATCAATCATTGTTTTGCGCTAGCATAAATCTCAATCAACTCAATCAACTTAATCAGCTCATCAACTTGACTATACTAACCATCTCCATCAATTGTTCAGTTATTCCCATCAACTATGCATTTTCATCAAATGCACATCACTGCTTAATCATGCATGCAATATCAATTATCAATTTTTCTCCTTGTGATCTATTGAGAGATTCATCTTATCACAGCTTGTTCGATCAATGTATCGATGGGGCATATCATATTTATCATCATCCTTACTAGGATATCCCTAGGGCATGTATCTGTTAATCAATCTTTTTTTTCTTTGAAACAACACAATAGGCTGCATAGTCTCAAAGAGGGGAAAAATGTACACATAAAAATGTCCTTATAATAATTTACTTTCTTCTATTAATTAAATAGGTTCCATTATCTATTTAATTAATTCATTAATAAATATTCCTCCTAAATCATTTACATATCCAAACATTTATCCATTTCATTTAAATAATCCATTTGCATATTTCATTAATCCATTTCATAAATATTTATCATTGCATAATCATTAACTCATATTCATAATCATAAACCCATTTCATTAATACATTTGCATAAGCATTTTTCCATTTCATAACCATTTCATAAACATTTATCATCACTTGTATATTCATACATAAACCAATTTCATTAAATCATTTACATAGCCATTTAGTTCATTATCATTTATCTATTCACTAATTTCATTCATGCATTTATGAAATATTCATAAAATTCCACATAACCATTTATCCCACATTTCTCCTAAAATCTGGATCTTTCCCATGAGGACATATATAAAGGCCCTCTTCCTCCTCACTTTTCAACAACTCAATTTTGTTTGATGAAATTCTATTTTACATAGCCTCTTGTGAATTTGTTGTAAAAATATGAGAGCAAAGATAAGATCTTGTAGATAGGAAGGCAATGGAGTTACTTTTCCTTTTGAATGCATTTTCTTTGATTTCTTAGAAAGAGTATTTCATTTCTTGCATTTGTGTTCATCTGTAAATACTTGATTGATATGATGTTAAATGCATGTTGATTTTAATTTGTGAATTCAAGGTTTTCATTTTTAGCATCATATATTATGCTTGACATCAAAACTGATAGAACCTTTTCCACAAATCTTAGCAGATGTATCATCACCAAATCTAACACATCCTCCACATACTTTTAAAGTTTAATAAACATACTCTTGTCACTAGTCATATGATTTGAGCATCCATTGTCAACGATCCAGTAGTTATTCTCCTTTCTAGCATAAAAAAGCAGATACCAAAGTACCTTTAGTCTTATACTTTATCTTTGGAGGGCCATCCTGTTAGCTCTCAAAAATGCAGGCAAAATGCCTTAAGAGGTTGCCAATCTCTTGGTAGGTTTTAGGGTAACAGACAAGGTCAAAAGATTTAGACCTTCTACTCTTCAGGTGCTGCTAGACCTAGGCGGGTGTACCTATATGAATGAAGCAGACTTAATGTGCTTATCTCTCTTGAAATGTTTTGCCCATAATGGAAGATGGGAGTGGACAAATAAAACTAAATTTGGTATAAATTGTATAGCAATATTCAAAGCTAAATCCTAATATGTTCAGTTAACAGATGTAAGAATTGAATGAAACTAAATGATAAAAAGTGCAGAGACTAGTGCCTTATTGGGTATGTGGAGTCAAATGAAATCTAAATGGGTAACTTATTTCTGGAAAACACTCAATTTTTTTGGCATATGCTTTTGTTTATAACTTGTATAAACATGCAAGAATGTGACTACCGAGTTCTTCTTAATGATCTAGATGAATTTCCCTAATTACTGTGATCAATTAAAAGGATTTAATCTTTCCTTGAAAGAACCGGTCAATTAGCCACACAGATACATCAAATGTGCACTGATAAATTGAATATAAACTTGTTACATCAATTTAAATAACCAGAAAGCATCAATATTGGAGACAACTTTAGTAATACTTTCAATAAGCACAACAGACAATTGACACCAGAAATACGTTGCCACATTAATTGATTTTCATTAATATCTCCATATTTTTAAAACATGCAACATAGTCTCATAGTATGACATTTTTTGTCTACTGTATCTTCCCTATTCTATCTTCTATCCTATCTACTGTATCTCTCTACCCCTTCTTTTACAAATTGAAAATGAGCATTTATACATCAGTATTTGAAAAGACACATCACTTCACATTCCAATGTTGGCGATCAATTGTATTTGGGATTTTGTTAACATTCGCTGAACACTTGCCAAGACATCCTGTAGTCATACCGAGATCCAATGTCTCACCGACAGTCATCCCTTTGGTCTTTATGTATCATTGTGACAAACCCAAGTCGGGGAGACGTCTCATAGATCACTTATTCTTACCGAGAAATATCCTTTCATCTCATTCACTTCGCCGTGACCCTTCAGAGGTGGGGAGATGTCCCGCAGATTATACTTTGTCTTACCGAAATACATCCCATGATATTCTTTGGTCACTGAGACATATTAATTTTCTCACCGATGAAACCACATTCGGCGAGACACACAGGTCGACAAGACTACGTAACTTCATTCCAATAACCTTTTGATAGAATCCTTGTTTTCCCTATTGGCAAGACCCGTCGCATTCGGTAAGGCTTCACTCTGATTATTTGACTCTTGTCGATGCATAGCTTTATCGGTGTGACATATGGGTCAGAAAGACTACATGACCTTACCCCGATGATTATTCAATAGGATCCCCATAACAACTTTATCGGCAAGACCCAATGTATTCGCTAAGACCTCATATCGAAGCCATTTGGTTTGGCTGAAGTGTTTTATTGTGCGTCGGTCAGTATCGCTATGACTTTATTTCGACAATGACTGTCTTGACGATATGATCCCTTTGTCGCCAAAACAATGTGTTGTGTCCTACTGATAGGTGTCTGGAGATGAATTCTGATCGGTGCGACATCCTAGAAGTCTTGCTAATAGACTGCAACAAATGTATATTAGTAAAACATGCATTATGGATCGGGGAGACCCTGATAATCTCATGTCGATAGAAAATATATTGTGAGATATTCAAGACTTGCTGGATTTTATGGGAATCACATGGAAAAATATGAGCAAAATAGTTGTGAAGAAAGGCCATTTGTTCTTATGGTAAGGACTCATTTGGAAACTCATGGATGTGAACAACCTATAAAATTTTTAGAATTTTATAGTTCTAACACATCCTTCACACATCTCTTAGAGTTAGTAAAAATAGATTCATCTTTTAAATCTATGAACAAGCATTCATCATATTCATCTCCATAATCAGATTCATCATCAGAAATACTTGCATCCTCTATAACATAATAGCTTTTCTTGATCATCTTACCTTTGTTCTCCTATTTTTTTATTCAAACCTTTGTTTGGACATATTGAAGCATAGTGACCTATCTTTCCACAACTAAAAAATTTGAAAGGAAGCTTACCATTGTAATTACTAGTACCCTTCTTCATTCTCTTTACAAATTTCTAAGCTTCTATAGATCATCAATATCCTCTTGAGTTGATTCCTTGATCTCCTCTAATTTCCAAGCCTTAAAAGCAGTCTTAGTTTTGGCACCTCTATTTGTTCCAAAATCTCTCATCTCAAAAGAAGTTAAAGAGCCATACAATTGATCTCTGCTATATTGATTCAAATTTAAAAATTCTTCAATAGTAGACACTTTATGACTGTAATATTTAGGAAGAGTTCTGAGAATTTTGTTTACCATTTCTGGTTCTTTGAGTTTTCCACCAAGACCTTTGATGGCTCATCTGACAACTTAATCTACCATTTTCATATAGTTTGTAACATTTTCTTCAATAGAAATCCTTAGGTTCTCAAACATGATCTTCAAATTCTACATCTTAGTTTCTTTAACCTGATCATCCCCTTCATAAATGCTTACTAACTTATCCCAAATTACTTTAGTAGTTTTCATATTCATCACTTTCACTAATTCAAAATTTGTAAGACTATTTAAGAGAGCATGCATTACTTTACCATTGGTTTCATAGGCCTTGATCTCATATGCAATACTTGGACCATTTGTAGGTTTACTGTATCCATCCTTAATAGATTTCTAGACATCATATCTAAGATAAATCATAAAACTTTCCATCTTTGTCTTATAGAATGCATATTTTGTTCTATAAAATATAGGGATCTCTTTCTTGTGTGCCATCCCAGATCTGCCTCAAGCGGTTAAGATTTTTTCCAAGGAACCTTCCTTTGATACCAATTGTTGAAAGAACAAGACAACTGATAGGAGGGGTGATTCAGTTGAATCTTAAACCTTCAAAACCCTCATACACATTCAGATCCACATTAACTAAATTAAACCTTAATTTGTTATGATGATTTAGAATGAAAATAAAATAACTAAAACTAAGAAAAATCAATACCATGCACAAGAGAACACCATATTTACATGGAAAACCCAAGATGGGAAAAACCACGATGAGGATTATCTCACAACATAAAGTTATATCAACATAGAATATAATAGGGATCACTATTAGAGGGCATACTACCCAAAGAAGAAAGGCTCATTGCCAAAAGGCTCACTTTCATAATAGAAAGGAGGATAGAGAAGAATGTTACATCTAGAGAAATCCACCAAAGTATCATCAACACCTTCACAGCTTGACTAAAGAATTGTAGACACCATTTTCTCACTGCATCCAGTAATCTGACACATGAAATTTCACACTACACTTCTCAAATTCACACTCTAATACTCTAAACTTCACATCACTCAAAAAATCAACTCTTGTTTATATCATCCTCAACCTTGAAAACATTTTCCAAGGTCGGCTATGCACATCAACTGTACAAATTCAAATTAGGTAGGCACCAAAACACTTCCATGGGAGATAGAAGTGAAAGCAAACCACATCATTCCTTATTTGGGACCCAAAAATAGAACACCATGCTACAACACACTTCTACAAACAATAAATATCCACTATAATTAGTGTAATTACCAAGGCCAGTCGTTATTCGTGTAAAAACCCTTAAAATTTGAAGTACAGACTTCCTTTGATCCAACGACACCTCACAGACAATAAATGTCACCTAAACCTAACCTGGAATATTCTGCAAACACCCTAAAATCCAACAAACTCCTTTGCAAGAGCTTTCACCTAAAGAATGTACACACCTAGCACACTCAAACAACTCTTCCATACACAGTCACTCAAGAAAATGACTTCTAAAGCACCAAACCTCCAACCATCTCAACTAAAAAAATATGCCAACACAATCAACAAATGGTTAGATTTGCAAGACTTGAAACCACTCTATGGAGAAACACTAATCAAAGACATTTCTCCTAGAAACTTCCTGTAATACATTGTTCACGCATTGGTGAACACAACTTTTTTACAATGATCTAGCACACCAAATTCTAAATATAACACCTCTGAACACCTTTGATCAACATATCTAAAACACACAGGAAAATCTTCAACCTAGAAGAAATGTGAAGCAACACTAGACTACTATTTTGTACTCTAGAACAACACTGCAACACATTGCTTCCACTTTTATCAAATTTTCTCAAAAGCAATTGGAAACCAAGCATCATACCATATCCTCATCACCTTCATCACTTCCTTGACTATAGATGAAATCTTATCAAATAAACACTAGAGGTTGACACCAATAGCTTACTAATGACAAAATAATGCAACTAATCAAAGGATAGATAACACAACCATACTCTTCCAACAATCTACCTCAATAATGATCTTCTTCCTTCTCATATATTTGAAACCAATGACAACATAAGCTTGATGACATTAATGACAACACCAGTTTTCTCATACTTGCAACACTTGATTCCTCCTTCATTTTTAGTTCTCTTTCTTTAGAGGATTTTTTCCCACTAAGTTTTTTACTTTACTCCATTTGTGAGAGAATTTTTTTTGTACATGAGTACCTCATCAAGAATTATTTCTAGGACACATATTTTTAGTGAATTATTCCCTATTTATCACATAAGGTATATATCAAATAACGGGGGTGCTAGTGTGGAAAGAGTCTTTGTGCATCTTGTTATATTTTATCCATTTCCTACACCTAGTAGTTATATTCACACTAGGTTAAGTTCACTTATTTATTTAGTTATCTCACCTTATAGACACATGAAACATGCTCTCACACTTTTCCCAAGTGTTTGACTTGTGCCACATATCTTGGATGGTTAGTAAGTATTTATATTTAACCTTCTCTCTTCCTCCTTGTTCTACATATACAAGGAGAGGTAATTTTATATTTACACATTTTATGATATTTTCTTGGCTATTTTTTTTATGCTAGATTCTTTTGTGGATTTTCTAAATTTTGCATCCATAGTTTGCTACTCCAACATCTAGAAAAAGACAAAAACCATAATTCTTCAATGTGTACATCAATATTATGTATGATGTTACCTTACATTGTAGCTAATGGTTAGGATTCAAGATAGATTTTTGATCGAGAATTACATCTTTCTAAAATATATTCATTGGATGATCCCTAGAATTTTTTTTTTGGTCAACTAACATATAATATAAGTATAATAGATTCAAGAAGTATTGATCTTGGCATTAAGTATCAAGGAAATCATATAATTATTATTAGATTAATATATAGATATAATCATTCAATTTAATTATATTTCAAATATCAAGCTAGATAAAAACAATTCAAACTCATAAAATTCTCTAAAGAATATTGTAATTATCTCAAATTTCAACTTTTTGTATATTGGTTATACATGAATTATTACTATAGTGAAAAAATATATAGAGTAAAAATTGTTCAAAGTTATTTGTCATGTTACATACAAAACCATTAGACAAGAATTGATATTTTCAAGGTTGTGTTGAAAATAAGTGGTAGAAAATATGTGCAAAGAGCTTCAATTCAACTATATTGAAAAATATTTACATCTAAAATATAAAAATAGATTAGTAATTAGAAGAAAATATCACCTAACTTATAAAAATATTAGGACTACAAGCTTGTTAGAATAATTACTAAAAAAATTAATATAGGAAAAATTGTGGGTTTTAAAAAAGGGAACATTAAAAACAAATGATATATTGGCTCTAAAAAAAATGTAGTGTTTGTCCAAAATTGGATAAACATATTATTTCTTTAATTCTTAGCACTTCTTCAAGGCTTATGTAAAGAGGACACTACATTTATGTATATGCATGTCACAAATTTGAAATAATCTTGGTGTAGTTTGTACAATTTTTTAAAAAAATATAGATTATGCTCTCATGAAAAATATCTAAATAGACATTTTCTCATATATAAAACCCTTTATTTACCATTATTTTACATAGATTAGAATGTTAGATCTATATATAAATTTGTAAGGTATTTTCACTTGGTTATTGAAGGTTGAAGAGAGAAAAAATAATTAATGATTATGTATGTTAATTAAGTTAATAATTCAAATATCACTACCTAACACATTATAATCATGTAATGGTGGATTGTGATAATAAGAAATTTATTTAAGAAGTGATGAAACAATTGACATTGTGTATGATACAAAAACTATAACTTTATGAATTCTATCAAAGTTTGTAGCATAAATGATGCAAGAGCATCTTGGGTAAATCATGATCCACATAAACTAAACTTGTTTCAGTTTGATTTGTGTTGCTGTTTGACTTTTGTCATTTTTGGTTTGGTGAATTAATTTAGGATTTTGGTTTATGGGCATATTGAAGTGACATTATTATCATTTTAAATTGAAAAAATGTTTGAAATTTCGAATCATATTTGTTTTAAAATATAAAATATAAAAGAAAAGCTAAATGTGATGAGTCATAGCTAGAGACAAGGAAAATTATAATTTTCAAAGACAAAAATGGTACTTACAGCCAAGATAAGAGTATTTAGGAATAAATAAAATGAAATGAAATAAATTCTTTTGAGTAAAAAAAGATGGAAGGGTGTGCAACTAAGAAAAAATAAAATAAAATAAAATGCATAATGAAAACATATGGAAGAAAAGAGGAGAGGTGTATGGTGAAAGAGATAACAAAAACCAAAAGAAAATGCTAGAGGGAAGACCATAGGCTATGTGGGAAAAATAAGAGACATTATTTTTAGAAAAAATAAATAAATGAAGGGAGATAGGTGTGGAAATTGGAGGAGTAAATAAGTTAAATGCAAGCAAAGGAGAGGACTATTTGGGTTGTGTCAGGTAGAAGTGGGGTTTAATTTACAAATGAAAAAAACATAGTATGATAGGAGATAGAGGTGAAGAGCGAGCAACTTCATGGGGAAAGGAAAAGGGTATGTGCAAGATCATAATGGAAAAAATAGGCCCTTAAGTGGCAAATTTTTTAGAAAAATCAGAGTTAGGCAACTTGACATAAAAATTTAAATAAGTTATCAATATTATTTCAAAAATATGTAAGAATAGAATTTGTACCAAATTGAAAGTAGTTTCTAAACTACTAGGTTTATTAAAAAAATAAAATCTATTTGATGAAAATTTGAAATTTCAAAGTAGTACTTAATTTTAGGGAAAAAATAAGAAGTAGGTGTCTGTCTGACCACCCTAACCACAATCAAATGATAATATTTTTATAATATTTTAGATATAAGTAGAGGACTCATGTCCTGATGCGATGCATAATTTTTGTAATTTTTTTCCAAGTAAATAATTAATTATGAATTTTTATTACAACTTTTAAAAAATATTAAAAATTTGTATGTTTGACCACCTTAACTTGGTCAAAACTTCATGGTTCTTTTGTTTTTTTAGTCCTATAGTATGCAAAGCATAGAATGTGATGCATGTTTCAAATTTAAAAAATGTGATACCATTTGAAAGCTATAGATGTTTTTCAATTAGCCTATCAATTAGGACTTTAGTCATAATTCAAATAGAAAATGAATAATAATTATTTATTAAATTCAAAGTAAAGCATAATTTATATTGGTGGAAAGGTGAGAATCTCCTTTAGAAACCCTTTTCATTTCATCAATTTTGGGTAAAAAAAAGTTGCCAGCCACATACCCTACACATACCCATCATGTCACCACTTTTTTTTCCATCATGATCTTTCACATACCCAAAATGAATTTAATAAGTAGAAAAAATAGAGAATAGAGGGGGAGTGTGGAAAAGATAGTAGAGAGGAAAAAATAATTTCTATAATGAAACTTGTAGACAACGATTTGAGGAAGAAGATAAATGAATGGAGAGAATATAAATAAAATTGAATGCATAGTAAATTGGCATTGATTGTGCACTTGAAGGAGGTGTGAATTTAAAAATAATTAAATTGGTAGAGATTTGGCATATGAAAAATCAATTTCAAAGAGGGTGTTATGAAACAAAGAGCAGAAATAATATAAAAAAATGATGGATTGAAGGAGCTATAAATGACATATGTACATACTTACCTATAACAAATTGAAGGTGGAAAAAACAAATTATTTCAAATTTCCTCTTAATTTTGTGTGCCATTTAAGTATGTGAATTGGATAAATTTCAATTTCAATGCAATATTTATTGAGCTACAAAATTCAATCATTTGATAAAACCATTGAATTGTAATCTACACCATTTGGTATTAGAGCCAGAGAAGATTTGAGAGGTGTGTGATTGTGGTTGGAGAAGACCCTGGAAGGTGGTGTTGTGGGTAATTGGAAGAGAGAAGACCTACAACTGTAGAGGACAAAAAAATGGAATACCGAGAATGTGGGTGGAGAGGACCACAAAATGATGACAATGCAATCATCATGGGGATGCTAATATGTATCAAAAAGAGAATGGATGTGATGCAAATGGAATAGTGAAGAGTAGTACCTTTAATACATGTTAGTGAGGACAAAGATGAAGTAGGAGCCCTTGAATTTGATTGAGGATGAAGGAGAGAATGTAGCTAAGGGTATATTTTTTAAAGCAATGACTAAGATTAGTAGCAAACCATAATTGGACCCTTTTGTATACAAAGGGGATTTGGATTATGAGGACTTGATCAATTGGATTTTAGAGATGGAGAAATACTTGAATTATGAATCTATTGAAGACCCAAAATATGTGAAGTTTACCTGCACAAGATTGAAGGGGTATGCTTCCCTATGGTAGGATCACATGCAAACTAAAAGGTAGTAAAGAGGCAAAGATAAAGTCAAATCTTCAGCGAGGATGGTGACAAAGTTGAAGGAAATATTCTTGAATATAGATTACCAAATTATTTTTTTCAAAACATTACAAAATGTAAAACAAAGAGAGAAGAACATGTAAAAGTACACAGAGGAGTTTTACAAGTTGAATGTACAAGTAAGACTTGTAGAAGATGATTGGGGGAAGTACCAAGGTATGTTAATGGATTGCACAATTCCATTCAAGATGAGATTATTATGATAATAATAACCAGCATTGATGAAGCACACCAATATGCATCGAAGGTGGAAGAGAAAATTATAAGAAGGAATAAAACAACTCCTGAGGTAGGGGTAGATTTTCAAGTGAAAGAGAACAACCCAACAGTGTTGAAAGTTACCAAAATAAGCAAGATGAAGGAAGCACATCTCATGCTATCACACAAGAAGATAAAAGAAGAGGATACTTCTCAAGAGGAAGAGGAGATTACTCTCATAGAATGGGTAGAGGAAGAGCTTTTGGTAGTTCATGTTTTGAATGTGGGGAAATAGAACATCATACATTCAAATTTCTATAAATCTAGCATGATGGAGTAAAATGAAAAGAGGGAACAACGCATGTAGCATAGTCTGAAAATGAAGTTGAGACTTCACCAAGGCATGGAGAGGATCTCGAAGAAGGAGAATTATTTATGTTTTGAAGCATTTTGTTGAACCCAGACAAGGAAAAGATAAAACTAGTTTATAAGAGGAATTTATTTTGAATGAAGTGTAAAGTGAGTGGGAAATATTACAAAGTCATTAGGGGTAGTGGTAGCACTAACAACATAGTATCCCAAGAAATGGTAAAAAATTTGAAAATGAAGAGGACCAAACATCCCAACCTATATCGAGTTTCATGGTTGCAAAAGAAGTATTATTTGTTGGTGAATTAGCAATGTTTGGTAAGTTTTCAAATTGGTAATTATGAAGATGATATTATGTGTGATGTGATGCCAATGGATGCATGCCATATTCTTGTTGGGAAGACCATGACAATTTGATAGAGAGGTTTTTCATGAGGGTAGATTGGATACATATGTAATAAAGAAGGATGGAAAAGAATATTTTTCAAATCTCTTAAAGGACAAAGAAGAGAATGTGGGGAGTAGCTAAACAATTTTTTTTTTTGTTTCTAAGAAGCAATATTTTGAGGGACTTGGAAGAAGAGAAAATGTGTTTTGGAAACATGTCAAAGCTTGCATCAATTGGGAGAGTAAAGGAAGAGGATAAGAAAGGACAAAAGAGGGAGTTTGTAGCTGAAACATGTCTTTTTGAAGCCATGAAAGGGAGTAAATTGGAAGTTGCAGTTAACAGTGAAGGAAGAAAAATTGTAGTAGTAGATAAAGATGAGGTAAATTTTGGTTTTCTTGAATCTTGCACTTGTATTAAACAATATGATGATATGCATAAATTCAATTTTATTGAAATAGCAAAAGAAATCATGAAAGAGTTGAGTGTCGTTATGCTACAAAATGTTGATAAATGTGTTGAAATGCAAGAAGGAAATTCTGAAGAAGAAGAAGTAAACATAGATGAGGGGATGATGAAAATATTTTATTTCCATAATATGGATATAGATATGTGTGTAGGTATAGAGGTGAGTGAAAAATTGGAAGAATAATTTTGGTTGAGATGGAAACTTTAGGGTGGACTGAGTCCCACAAAAAAAAGGATGATAGGAAATCACCATTGAAAATAAAATTCAATCCATGGTGGGAGAAGTTCCACAATAGGCAATACTAATGAAAGGAATATTGGGTGGAGGAAGATGGTGAATTGTTCAACAAAGTATTGGAAAAGGGAAAAAAAAGAAGCATTGTGGGGCACCTATCATAGTAGGGGAGTATGGTGCAAGTTTTTCATGACTTCGGAGAGTAAATTTCTACTACTCAACTACATTTTGTGAGCCCATGCTCACAAATTTCTTATCTTCCTTGTCTAATGTAGGAGCATCTCGAGCGTACGGTGATTTGCATCAAATAAACATGTTTCAATTTGATTTGTGTTGCAATTTGATTTTTCTTCATTTTTGGTTGTGTAAATTAAAAAATATTTGATTTTGAATCAGTATTTTTTAAAATTTTGAAATATAAAAGACATGATAAGTGTGATGAGATGCAGCTAGAGATAAGGAAAATTATAATTTTCAAAGAAAAAAATGGTACTCCAAGCCAAGAGAAGAGAGCTCATGCATAACTAAAATGAAATAAAATAATTTGTTTTGAGTACAAAAAGATGGAAGGATGTGTAACTATGATAAAAAGAAGAAAAGAATAAAATGCATAATGAAAATAAATGGAAAGAGGAGAGTATTATGGTAAAAGAGATAAAAATTAAAATAAAAAATCCAAGGGGACTTGGCCATAGGCTACATGGGAGAAAGAAGAGGACTACTAGGGTGGTGCAAGACATAAACGAGGTTTAATTTAATAATGGAAAAATGACATGAAGGGGGATAGAGAAGAAGAGCGTGCAACTTTAGGGGAAAGGAAAATGAATAATAACTAAGAAAAATAGAGAATAGAATGGGTGTGGGGAAAAGATAGTAGAGAGGAAAGAAGAATTTCCAGAATGAAACTTGCAGGAAGCAATTTGAGTAAGAAGAATAATGAATGCAAAGATTAGAAAGAAAATTGAATGCAAAGTAAATTGACATCGACTGTGCACTGGAAGGAGGTGTGAATTGAAAAATAATTAAATTGGAAAAGATTTGGCATATGAGAAATCAATTGCATAGAGGATGTTATGAAATAGAGAAAGGAAATAATGTAATAAAATGATGGATTGAAGGAGCTTCAAATGACAAATGTCTATTTACCTATAACAAATTGAAGATGGAATAAATAAATTAATTCAAATTTCCTCTAAATTTTTCGTGCCATTTAAGTATGTTATTTGGATAAATGTGAATTTGAATACGAAAGCTATTGAGCTGCAAAATTCAATCGTTTGATAAAACCATTGAATTTTTATCTACACCAACAAAATACACAATTTAATATTTTCTTTTAATTTTAAGAATAATTCATTTTAAAAAGTTAGTGTTACCATCAAAAAGTGTTATCAATTAGGTAATAGACAACAATATTTTTATCCTTGTTCACCAAACATTATATCAAATGACTTTGCAAAAAAATGTAAATACACACTATTTAGCTATAGGGCTATAAATGTTTGTGCATGTTGATAATTTACTAGTAAATTATACTACTATTACTATTCTAAGATCTTTTGTACATTAATTTTCAATGCTTTTTTTTTTCTAAAATGCCTTGTTCATTGTCCATACACCTACACCAACTTCTTTCCTTCTTTCTTGACCCTTTTTTTAATTTTTTAATAACTTCTTTGGACATAATTTTCACCCATCATGAACTTCCAATATTTTTATGCATGCCTCGCACTCAAAAAAATATTTTGACTTTATTCCTTTCCCTAAACACTCTTAAAATATACTAAAAGAAAACAACAAACCATTGAAAATAATCATTTTAAAAAATATATATAGTTAACAAATAATACAAACATGTATTCTCTTAACATATTATTTACCAATGATTTTATTCTTTATTATCAAAAGAAAAATAACAAATTAATTTGTATCTTCTCTTCTCAATAAAACTTACATTTGAAAAAGCTGTGGCCATTCCATTTAAAAACCTTTCAACCTTGCACCATTCATTAAAACCCTTCAAACTTTATCATTAGGCTTGAAAAAATCTTAAATTTTGATTATTACATTAAAAATACTCTATGAAATTTTATCATTAATGTAATAAGGATATAATTAATCACTATTAAAAGCGAACATATTTAAAATATTAAATTATAAAACTTAAAAGTAAGCAAATAAAACAGTCGTATGATAATATCCAAACAAGGAATTCCAAGGCACATAATGATATAATTCTTCCCATTCATACTATATCTCAAAAATACAGTCAGCAGTTGAGGGGACAACCTCGCTGCCATGAACTTATGGTAAAAGAGAATAATCCAGGATTTTTGTCTTGGCTCTCAAGTGTGAACAACAAAAAGATTATAGTGGAAGACACAATATGATTTCTTTGGAAAGTCATAATATAATGAAATGATAGAAGACTATTAAACCTGGTGCATGTTACATAGAACCGATTTCTCCGTAATAAAAGGGAAGCGGAAGAAAGGGTGGAAGAGAATCTTGGGCCTCAAGTATTCGAACCAGTTGCCTCATGCCAGATCTTGCTTGCGCACGAGGATCACAATCTCATCGTCAACGTAATCACCACCGAACACGGGATCGGCTGAGTCGGTCAACCGGTTGTTCGCATAGAGCATTCGCACCCAATCCACCAACACGATTTGGGCAGTATCAATAGACCATCTTCCACAAGCAATCTCCAACATCACAACGCCAAAGCTGAACACGTCCGTGCTGGTAGTCGCTTTTCCTGTGTTAATGTATTCCGGGGCGATGTATCCCGGTGTCCCCACTAAGCGACTTGTGTGGGTGTTTTCTTTATGTTCATACAGACAAGCAAGCCCAAAATCCCCTAACTTTCCATTGAACTTCGAATCCAATAAAATTTTGTTGGATTTGATGTCTCTGTGTACTACCGTTTGCTCCCATTCTTCGTGAAGATACAGCAATCCAGCTGCCACATCCTTCAGAATTTTGAACCGTAGCGGCCATTGGAGCACTCCATCCGGATTCTCGAAGATCAGTTTGTTTGGACTTCCATTGGGCAAGTGATCTTAAACTGCAAATAACTGTTTTTTCTCGCCTGCAGTAGCCTCTGATTTGCACAAGATTCCGGTGCTTGAGACGACCTAAACTAGAAATTTCTGCTACAAATTCCTTTACTCCATGGCAGATAGATTTAACCGCAACTTGCAGCCCAGTAGCAGGAAGAACACCTTCGTAAACAGGGCCGAATCCCACAGAACCCAAAATTTTGATCTCTGAATCCTTTTGTTGCAACATACAAGTCTCTATAGCTGTATCTGTGAGGCCAATACCCTGCCTCTGATTCTTCAACAAAATTCCTGCGCTGTCTTCTCTTCAACCAGAGGAGAAAACCTACAAACATTACCCAGATGACACATGTGAGAATTGCACTAACACAAACTATCAGTCGAATGTTTAGGTTCTGGTGTGGAAGGAAGATGAGTCGTATCCAAGAACTTGAAGCTGCTCCATTTGTACTGAAACTCCAAGCAAGAATATAATGGTCTTCAACATATGTTCCTATAGCCGCAGAGAAACCAACATGCATTTTTTCTTCAAGACTGACCGATAGACTGATAATTTTCAGAGATATAAGAGACTTTCCGGCCGAACCGAACTGGCTTGCACAATGGTAACATTGAGCTCCCATCGAAGATGTCATAATCAATCCAAGCTTGAATATTCTGTCCATTGTTGAGATCTAAGTCTCGGAAATGTTTGTCAACCCAATTTCAATCGTGGCTGCAGTCTCATCACACGAAAGCAGAAATGACGAATAGACCGTCTAATATTTACATGTATAATTTTGAATGGATAATAATTAAAAAAAATGTTTAATGTTTCAATTGTATCAATTTATTCATAGGATAGTGTCTTTAAAGACTAAGATTAATTGGAAAAACATCATTAGCAGATCATTAATATTATAGAGTACAAAAAGATCTAATAATATCTATTTTAGAAACACATTGAACTCTAAATTTGTTGAATTTTTGTTTATATAATATTTTCTAAATTAGTTCTAGCTTATAGATTTTTGATGTCTTTAATGAATAAATGATGAAAAACTTTTAATATTTGTATTTTTATTTATTATACATTTGAAAAGGTTGAAAGCCAATTTATGATCTTATGATGTTTTGATCAAAATTTAAGAAATCATAATAGATATTTTCTTATAATAAATAAGCAGTTGACTCATCTAACTTATAATAAGACAATCATTTAAATTTAAACAAATTTTATAAAATACCAATCAAATTTTATAACATCAAAATATTAATCATCCCACTTAATATATCTTACTAATCAATTATAATTAAAAAACTATTATTAAAAATTAATATTTTCTTACACCTTAAAAAATTAAAAAAGGTTAATATACTTTAACATCAATATGCGATATGATTTCGAAATGGAGGGTCAATAAATGATGACCAGTATTTATTTTTTCATTGGATTAAGAAAAGTAATGATACATAGAACAGCCGATGAAAAGTAACGTAAACAATTATAAGACAATGAAAAAGATGCTGCAGAGAAGCTGTAAACAATGACAAAAAATATTATAAACCAACAAACAGATATTTAATGTTCAGAAACCAATAGCAGCAGTTACAACTTGCTGATACAACATACACACCAGATATCTTTTCATGAGAAACCAACAGATTACAATCCTTAATTGGCGCACATGTCGACCACTCACATGGCGCGACATTCCTAGATAAAAGCTTTTTGAAATCACTCTTTGACTCATCGTGAAACCACAAACTTGACCAGCGTGAGAAAACAAGCACGCCATTACAGAGAAGAAAAATCTAAAATAGACAGAAAGCTGTGTACGACTAATCATCTCAGGCCCAGAAAAAGCTACTAACGAAGGACTTATTCAGCCATGACTGAGAGATGGTGCAGGCATTCCGAGCATTACCTAAATCTGTCTTCCCTGGAAAGAATTGGAGGGCCAAGTATAAGAAGCTATATGAGGACCATTATCATACAAACAGTTGTCCATTCCAAAAGAAATTGGAAAAGGAAAAATTTCTGGAATAGATTCCTCGCCTTCAAGTATTCGGACAACTTGTCCAATGGTGAGTCTCGCTTCTGCATTGGTATTACAGCATAGCAGTCCTAGGATAAGCACCTGCTCCATCTCCTCTTCAGAAAACTCACCTTCAAGATTGGGATCGGCTGCATCGATGAGTCTATCGTTAACATAGAGCCCGCGCACCCAGTTTATCAAAATTTCTTGCGAATCGCCGAGAGAAAGATCAACAGGTCTCCTTCCGCATGTAACCTCCAGCATGAACACGCCGAAGCTGTATACATCGTTGCCGGGAGTGGGCTTTCCTGATTGTATCAATTCGGGGGCTATGTAGCCAATGGTGCCCACAACACGGCTAGTTTTTGGGTTTTCATTATGCTCATACAAACGAGCAAGCCCGAAATCCCCTAGCTTTCCCCGAAGCTCCGAATCCAAAAGAACATTGCTGGATTTGATGTCTCTGTGAAGCACTTTCTGCTCACACTCCTCGTGAAGATACAGCAATCCTGCAGCCACGTCCCTCAGAATTCTGTGCCTTTGAGACCACCCTAGTACTGTCTTTGGTTTCCCGAATATCATCTTATCTAGGCTTCCGTTTGGCATGTAGTCATAAACTATGAATAACTGTGTTCCCCGCCTGCAATACCCTCTGATTTGCACAAGATTCCGGTGCTGTAAACGACCAAGACTTGAAATCTCTGCTACGAATTCCTTCATGCCTTCGGTACTGGGTCTGAGAATGAATTTGATGGCAACTTCCAGGCCATTTGCAGGGAGAACTCCTTTGTAAACCCGGCCAAAGCCTCCAGAACCTAAAATTTGGTCGTCTCGGAAGCCCTTGGTGGCAATATATAAGTCGTTGTAGCTAAATCTGTGAGGCCAATACTCCATTTCCCATTCTTCAATATCATCTTTACACCTGTTTCTTTCCAGTATGATCCAAATAACTGTTGCCCCAACGCACAAAAAGACCGGAACGACCAAAGCTACAACTATGCCTGGTCTTAGCCATGACTTCGACTTGCTGGGTATTAAGGAAGAAGGAAGATTTGATATGTTTAAGACGGGTGTCGCGCCAATGGTACTGAAACTCCAGGCGAGTATGTAATGCTTTTCAAACATGGTTCCCGTAGCTGCTGAGAATCCAACATACATTTCTTCTTCCAGAATGTTCCACAGACTGGTATTTTTCAAAGATATCAGGGGTTTCTGTGGACGAGGCGAACCGGCTTCAATAACGGTAACATTCAACTGTTTCCGAGGATGGCTGTAATCAATCCAAGCCTGAATGTTGTGTCCGTTGTTGAGAGTCAGTTGTTCGAATTGGTCTCCTGTCCAGTAACCGGCAGGCTTAGAGTCTATCGAAGTGAGATCGTTGAGATCTACCCCGACGTGGTTGTTGTTGATATCTTGGAACTCATCGTTCTTCCTTGTGTCGAACTCCACTGCAAAGAGATGATTATAAGCCTTCCCGATGGAGGAAATATTGAAGAGACCGAAGTATTGACCTGCTTAAGCTCCCACTGGTGACTTGTGTGGGGTTATGATAAACGCCAGGCCGTGCCCACTTAGTGAAGGACCTGAAGCCGAAGGAACAATGTTCAACACGAAAGTTGTGCTGAATGAGAGAGAATCTCTCATGCGGACTGGGTGTACGTATAGAGCTCGGCCAAACACCAGTGGGTCTCTCGTGAGGGAGATGAACTTGGACTGTATTGAAGCGTTCCCATAGAAAGCCAGGGCCGAGCCGTTGAATTCGTCAAAGATAAATGTTGTGTTCGCTCGCGCAGGAAGCGGTGTGGAAAGGACGAGCAAGATAGCAATGATGAGAAACATGGCTAAGGAAAGACAATGCTATCGATTATGTTCTCGGTGGTAATGTAACAAAGCAATAAATATGCGGGCAGACCGACTCCCAATTATATCGGTATTCTTGTCATGTCAAGGCAAGACTAAGTTAAAGGGATATGATAGCAATCCATCTAAATAGGAATAGGTTCTTTTAAAAGTTTTGGTAATAGCTTTTAATATTAATATTTTAAAATATAATAATATAAAGAGTAATTTTTTAGTGTGTTAAATTATGATATTTAATATCTCATGAGTAGTGGTTTACATAAATTTATCTCTCTTCAAAATAAATGGACCACCTAGCACTCGTTGTATCTAAGTGATACTCATAGAAGTGAAACATATGGACTTCCTAGAAGGCCACTTAGTAATATGAGTTATTTCTTTATACCTTATTTACCTATGTTGAATGTAAAAACAATTTTATGTCTTCTCTGTTAGGACTTTCATCCAAGATCATGACAACAAAAACTTTGTGCTTTCACAAAGATACACTTGCAAACAATATACCTAATTTTCCATTATCAAAATGATATTGATAAAAGAGTTGACTTGATTACAATATGAGCTTGCCTAAATAGGCAAGGAGATGAAGGTAGTCATATGAAACACAATGACTAACTAACCCTTCAAAGATTGAGCACTTGTTGACTCACATGACATGTGTTTTGGTGAGTGACAAGTGATCATGCAAGAGGTGTAGAGGTGTCTCACAAAGTGAGAACACTTGTATCAACCACATGAGGTGAGACAAACCTCTAGAAGTCCTCTAAGTGAGCTTAAGTATAGTGTGAACATGAATCTACTAAGTAAGCTAAAAGCTAACTAGTTGTACAATACCTCTTTTCACACTAACATTCTCTTCAACCAATTTTTTTTTTTTAAATTATATTGAAAGGCTAACCATTTTTTTTTCTACTATCAAACTTATATAGTTGTTATAATTTTTCACCATATCATATATGTTTAAAATTGCACTCAAACTACTATTACCATATGTAGACACTTAAATTTGACTAATATATTTCTTCCAAAATGTCTCATTTTTGGTCATCTGTCCTACCTAATCTATCCATGTTACATTATTAAATAATTTTATTATTTGATTAAATTAATGATCCCTTTCATTTCATCCTGATAATTAAATGAATTTTTATTATTTAATTATTTCAATTTTGAATTTTCTTTCTTTTTCCACTTTTAATTAAATAACTTTGAATTATTTAATTAAATTATTTATTTCATCACTATTCATGTATATTGATTAAATAATTAACATTATTTAGTTAATTTACTAATTACTATTCTTTCCTAAAATTTAATTATATAATTCATTATTTAATTAATTCATTTCCTATTTCCCACTTCTTTAATTAAATAATTGTTTTTAGTTATTTAATTTATCCAATTATCTCTCAACATTATATTTTTCTAAAAAAAATAAAATGATTATTTTATTTATTTATTTCCACTTTTGTACATGTAATTAATAATTTATTTATTTAATTATGAAATACACATGCATTTCCACCTCATCAGCTAACTAAGCCTTACTCTTAATCCACTCCTTAGCCAATTCAATTTCACTCCCACTCACTTCAAGTTTACTGAGAAATCAATTTTGTCTAATAACAATGAGTCTCAGTTATCACTCCAATCAATCCTCTTAACTGATCCATATCGTCAGTTAGCTACAATCAAGAGATCAATTCACTCCTTATCAAATCATCTCATCAATGATGAGCCATTGATCTTTTTATTCTCTCCTTAGATCTTGATTATTGATCGATGCCACCATGAATTTACAAATTTAATCCTCCTATCATATATTCTTCCTATCTAATCATTGTGAAGAAACTATATTGGTATTATCAATGCTTTATGCTATTGTGCTAACAAAAATCTAAGAGTAAGAACTATTACACTTTTCTCCAAGGTGCAAAAAGGAGAATAATGAAGCTCAACAAAGGGGTCACGTAGGTTTACAATATATGATTTTGATGATTTACTTTATGCTTCATTGGTGTGATATTTTATTAAATTTGATTGTGGATTGTTGTTGTTTTCTATTTAATCCTTCGATTTCAGAATCAGTTTTCATGTCATACATTTTGGCATGCTTGATGGGACACTCATGTCCCTGAATTTAACATTATTTTTTTATTTTTTTTATGTATTTAAAAGTTGTAGGCTTGTTTAGTGCATATGTCTAATACATTGACATACATGTCTATACATTGGCACATTTTTGGTTATGTACCATAGAAAATGGCTCTGGGTATCTACAGGATCATGATGGGCCAAAAAGTGGCAATATGATGGGTATGTGGCTGGCTACTCTTTTTTTACCCAAAATTGATGAAATGAAAAGGGTTTATAAAGGAGATTCTCAACTTTCCACCAATATAAACTATGCTTTACTTTGAATTTAATAAGTAATTATTATACTATTTCTATTCAAATTATGACTAAAGTCTTGATCGATAGACTGATTGAAAAAAATATATAACTTTCAAATGATATCACATTTTTTGAATCCAAAACATGTGTCACATTCTATGCTTAACATAATATAGGAATAAAAAATAAAAAATGAATTTCATGAAGTTTTGACCAAGTTAAGGTGGTCAGACATACGAGTTTTTTATATTTTTAAAAATTTGTAATAAAAAATTCATAATTAATTATTTACTTGGAAAAAAATTACAAAAAAACTATGCATCACATCAGGACATGATTCCTCTACTTATATCTAAATTTTTATAAAAAAATATTATCATTTTATTGTGGTTAGGGTGGTCAGACAGACACCTACTTCTTATTTTTCCCTGAAATTTAAGTATTGTTGCATTGAAATTTCAAATTTTCACCAAATAGATTTTTTTTCTCTTAAACAAACCTAGTAGTTTAGAAACTACATTCAATTTTCTATAGATTCTATTCTTACATATTTTGAAAATAATATAGATAAATTATTCAAATTTTTATGTCAATTTGCCTAACTTTGATTTTTTTGCCACTTAAGGGCCTATTTTTTCCATGATGATCCCGCACATACCCCTCTTGGACATTTTCATGGTCTTTTAGGTATTTCTCTCATGATTCTTGGTCCATTTTTCTTTGATTTAATGTTGTAATGTGGCTTAAACATTCACATTAGGCCCTTAAAATTCAAACTATGATGTCTTGTGAAGGCATTGTGAAGTGTTGTAACACATTTCTACACTCTTCTAGACTCTATTCATTACAATTCACCTAAAAATCACCTTTTCATCACTTATCAAGTCCTATTTTGAAGTCTTGTAAAGTCTTGTAACAAGATTTCACTCTTTTCTAGGTTTAATTTCACTATTTACACCTTTTTTATGCTTTACTTGACCCCTTTATGCACTCATAAGGCTTACTTAAGTGTATTTTTGAATGTAAACCTGACAAACAACATTAAATGTGACTTAATTCCCAAAACCCACTTTCAAGTCCAAGGTGGGACCAATTCACCATGGGTGGCGAATGAGTCCCTCTTGGCTCAAAATTCAAAATATTTCAAATTTTCTTTTGGGTTTTTATTCAAAATTACC
Source organism: Sequoia sempervirens (assembly GCA_007258455.2). NCBI lineage: Eukaryota > Viridiplantae > Streptophyta > Pinopsida > Cupressales > Cupressaceae > Sequoia > Sequoia sempervirens. Next base: position 107,848,800 of record VDFB02281492.1, on the reverse strand, counting down.
TTATGTCGGCCTGTGATGAGGTATCATCGGGTTACTAAGGCACAAGTGTGTATAAATCTCCTCATTTTACACCTGATTCATTTAGTAATTCATTCAAGCATTCAATTAGCATTTGAGCACTTTGCATCGTTCAATCAAGCATCAATCAAGTATTTTGGAGCAGCCATTGACATATCTTTAGATTTATTCAACAAGGTTGTGGTGAGTTTAGGACATTTACATGTTGTTTATTCATTTTTCCTTGTTCATTTCATTCCATTTCTTCATTAAGGGTTTGATTACCAAAGTGGGATTTGACCAAGGGAAATCCCTATAACCTAACCCTTAACCATTTTTCCCCTTTTGCATGTGTGTTTGAAGACTTATGTATGCATATTTTTCAAGCAATTAGGTGTTGAAAGGTGGTCAAGAATTCAAAAAAGTTTTTCAAGTCAAATCAACCCTATTTCGAGCTTGGAGACAACCTACAATCTATTTTCTGCAGATTTGACTCTGTGAACCCGAGAAGAAGACAAGCTTAGATCTAGGGTTATAGAATTGGTCCCTTATTTCATAGAATTTTGGGAGAGGATTGATTCGCCATCAGTGGTGAATGAGTCCCACCTTAAGGCTAGAAAATTAAATTTTGTCAGATTTTGGATCTCGACAATCAGAAACCAGTTCTCAGAAGTTTTTGCCAGAAATAGGATTGATTCACCATCAGTGGTGAATGAGTCCCACTAGTGATTTTCACTAATTTCTGTTAGCATTAAGATCACTCTAGATTCATCATTCATTGCCCAGGTCCACTCTGTTCATCCTTCTTTCAATTTTGTTTCGCATTTGTTCATCTTTTAGTTCATCCTTGTATATCACATTATGTTTTCAAACATTGCATATATCTTAGGTTTTGCATTCACAATTAGTCAATTACATTACTTAGTTGCATTTAGATAATCTCATTTAGTCTTAATCACATCATACATACATTAGATTAAGTGAACAACATTTATTTTTAGTGGGCTTTATCTCTCTCCTTTTAGGTGAAACATCTTGAGAGTGCAAGAGTAGTCCATAAATCTCATTCCCAAAAATATATGGTTTAGGTTGGTTGTGGCATAATTTCTCTTTAAATTAACACAATTTCTCTCTAAAATGCCACAATTGATCCTCAAAACTATCCATTTTATTGATCAAGAGATCATTGGGTTTTCAAGATTAAAACTTTATCTTTATTCTTTTCATTTCCCTAATCTCTATTTCTCTATTGACTTTTGACTGTGTTTTAGAGATAACCATCCCTAAATTGATAATTTAATCTTTCAAATTAGGTTTTTTCCTCTATTTTCTGCATTTTTTTGTGTTTTTGTGTGGAGTGGTGCAATTATGCTCATGTTTGGTGCATTTTCTCTTTAAAACTCTACATTTTTAGAAGGAATAATATGTTTAATAATTTTTCATCTACTTTGGCATAATTATCTATATTTTTCTAGGCTACTAATATTTTTTTGAGTAGATGTGGCTTTCGTTTGATAAAAGACCAAGCATTTAAACTACTAATGTATCTGTTGTAGGATTTTATGTCTAAATTTTTTATAGAATAAATTACGCTTCAATACTTAAGGTAAATGAATTGTTTGTTGTGTTTCGTGAAGTTTTAGGTATATATGCTCTCTCCTCGTACCTAGTAAAAACTTGGAGATCAAAAATAACTTAGAATTTTTAGTTTGTTTGTTTACCCAAGGGAGTGATAATCTGCATATGCTCTCCCCTCGTGTCTAGTATGATCTTGAGGATCAAAAATAACATCATTTTTTTTTTAAATTTTAATAGGGGGCTTGCTTGGGTATTTCATCACCCCAAGGATGACCTCATCCATATTTATCAATAGGGTATATAAAGGGGTAAAAAGAAATTTATACCCCAAGGTATGCCCAACATTGTAAAATCCAAGCTTTATGATCCTTGGCCCATTGAGACATGTGTAGGTGAAGAGAGGTGAGGAGACCCCTCCAATCTTGAGTATCCTCGAATGAGATCACTATTCACTGAACCACTACAAACCATTATTTTTATAATTCTTTAAGACCATTGACTCATTACTACTAGTGGGATGTAGTGTATGTCATCATGAATGAAGTTACCCATCATGTACCATCTTAGTGTAAGGTATAATTATTTTGGAGGCAAAAAAACCTATAAGTGAAGGAGGAAGGTGAGCCCTTATATGATTGGAGACCTAGCTATCCCGCTTTGAGAGTGGAGCCATGTATCTATGGTATTATACTAGTGGGATACACCTTTCATACTGGTTAGGTTGTACTTCTTAGAGTGTCTTATTTGTTCAAACCGGTGATACCATTCAACCTGTCACCTTGAAATTTCAACAACTATCATGTTTACCATGTGATGTTTTTTCCTTTCCAAGTTCACTAAAAAACACTTATATTAGATTAAAATTACTTAGAATCATGCAATTGAACATTAGAAACTCACACTTATCCATTTTTTCATCCAATTATTTATCATTCTACATAATTTTTTGTCATAATAAACTCATAAACTCAATTTTAGGTCAAAACAATGCATCTATTACTATTTTGATACAATTTTCTTAGAGTGGTGTAATTGTAGCTTATATTGGCATAATTGCAGCTTGCATTTGGTGCAATTGAAACTTAGTAAGGTGTAATTGCAACATATAGTTGCACAATTGTCTTAGACTATCACATAGCCAATTCTTCATTTAAAACTAAACTGTTATCCATTTTCCCTCAAAATCGCATAGTTTAAACCCTGATTGTCAAATTTGTCTTGTACTTTGGCATAATTGTTCTGTATTATGGTAGAATTGTGTTGTACTTTAGCATAATTATTCTTTCATTTAGATTAATTGTTGTCACTAGACCTTAGAATCCTACAAATAGATCCACAATAAAAAATTGATATCTATTAGCATACATAGAGACAAACCTAAGATTTGATCATCCACCACATCCATTTTCCATTCTTCATGTACCTAGGTTTTGACTACTTAAGTCAAAACTATCATGCATCCATAACCAACAATTTTTTATGTCCAAATCCGATTCACTAAGCTTTCCTAGAACTCACAATTGCCTCATCTTTTGTTTGATAGTTTACTTAGAGTTATATCTTCTCTACGTAAAAGATTAAATTAGCTTATCCATTGTTATATTAACATAGGATGATTAACCACTTCTATGTTAACCTATTCCATAATCCATTGATTTTGAACTCACAAGTCTAGTTTAAATTTTAATATAGACTCATCAAAATTTCACTCATACAATCCAATGATCTACATACACTTTTTTCTTGTTTTCCATTCCATCATTCAAAATCACCCAGCAACCCATCCAAGTTGAAAGTTCATAAATACTTTATATGAAAGTAGAAACAAGGTCACAAAATAAGAAGAAAATTAAATGTTGACTAGATTCTGACATGATACCCACAAAATTAGACCCTTTCCTTGAAACACCAAGAGAAATTCACAAGCATGTTTTTAGAAAGAGGAACACCACCCCCACTGATTCCTAGAGATAGTCCCAACATTTGTGTATTAGTAAAAGATGTAACACCCAAGGAGTTAGATAAAGCCCAACAAGATCCTAACTCTATGAAATTGGTAGAGTCAATTCTAGTAGCCAATCATGACCAATATTTCTTATTACTCACCCAACAAGGGGCTAAACATCTTTCTTCATTTGACACAACCCTTATTTATGATGTCACCAATAATATTCCATCCTTGATCTTGGGGGAAACAAGTTCCAAAAACATCATACGACCTTCCATGTCACAACATAACTACCTTACCATTCAATCTACTTCCATTTATTCTCCTAACATTACATCTCAACAAATTGCTGTCGTCATTTGACAAACAATTCTACCCACTAACTCTACACAAGTATTAGTACCTCCCATACACACATAGACTCCCACCTACACCATACAAAGGGTAGACACAAGAAGTTGGGTCCATGAAGAGGGGAAGTTTCAACCAAAAAAATATTGCAGAAAACATGTACGCATTATTAAAAAATCATGTATGTGTTATGCTTCAGGTACTCAAGCCTAAAAAATGCATATGCATTAAAAAACATGTACGTGTTATATCACACGTACATGTTTTATAACACGTATGAGCCATTTATTTAAAAAAATAAATATCTTTTAGAAATGCATATACATTTTAAAACATGTATGCATTTTAAAACGTGTACGCGTTTTTAAAAGGTATTTAAATTTTTAAATAATCAAGCAAATAAAGAACATGTATGGATTTTGTAACGTGTACACATTTTTAAAATTTTGAATCCCCAACCCACATGCTTTCACAGTTTTAGGCTCAAGAAAGGCTTGGAAACCTGACCCTTAGCCTTTGACCTGCAACTAAAAAACTAAGGCAGATGATCAATGGAATTTTTTTTTTCTAAATCAATCTATGAAATTAAAACCCATTAGAGAACATGATGTCTAGTTTCCAAATATATATATTTTTAAGAACGAATCATAAATGTTATTTTTTAATTAATTTCTAAGCAAACTAGTCCATAAACTTGAAATATCAGACTTTTTTTGTTTTTAAATAAATTTTTTTTGGTTAATTTTCTTGTAAAAAAAATTACATGGCATCAATCTTTAGAAAATTCTATGCACAATGAAAAAAAAAGGATTAAAAATTTGTTTAGTTTAGGTCCAATTATGTTGTCCATACATGTTGATTTTTAAAAATAGCAATGAAGGCCAATAAAAATTCAATAAAAAAAATATTTAAAAAAGATTACAAAAAAATATCCTCATCAATCTTCATGTTGTTAGCTATCTTTCCCCAAAAGGAATTAGCAGAATACTTTTATCTGGGTCATAAAGTGGTGTTCATACACGTGCATAGTATGGTGAAAAAAAAAGACTTTTAAAAAGTGGTTTTTATAAATCCCTATCAAAATTCAATTTTTATCACTTAGGTATTTGAATAAATTACATATTTGGAAACTAGATACAAAATTATAAATTTCATATTACTAAATTTTTTTAAGATTCATTGTGTAAGTGCCTCAAATTTTTAGTTCAAGTATGACAAATTTTGAAAAACAACAAAGAACACTTCCACTTTTTGAGCTATTTGTGCACCCAACTTCTTGCATCGGCCCCAAATAACCAACCCAATATATAACACAACATCAAGTAATACCATTGCACCCACTTCCATGAAAAATCCACAAACCTCATTGATATCATCTCACATTTCCCAAGAACCATCACCTAACATGAATAATTATACAAAAAAATCCAAAGTCAAAATTCTATTACTAATCCACCATATCAACATACCATTCTAATTAATAATTCCAACATCTCCCCCAAATAATAAATATGCAACTACCTTCATATGCATTCAAAAATTCTCAACCACTTACATCTAACATCCATACTCACATACCCAACAATCATAACATCACCCATCAAAATTATAATCCCACATCATAACATCCACATACTCTCACCTCAAATCATAATCAAAACATGAATCCATCCAAAAATATAAACCCACCAAATTGCCATCATAAAAACTACTACACTAACCCATCCAACCAAAAATTTTAATCAACAATACAAAAAACCACAACAACAATTGGCCAAATCTTCTCACACTTACATTTCACCAAAATTTTCACATAACTACCAAAACAACCCATCACAAAATTTCCCCCAAGGTCATCCATCATCACATCCCATATTTGGCTACAACATACACGTTTTTACCCATTCAAATGATTTTGTGTTTCAAATCCAAGATTTATAAGAATAGATCTCCAACATCCACACAAGACAAAAGAAGAGCTACATGCTAGAGGACATATTCCCTTATCCTTTCAATGGGACTCTACCCATGCCACCTTATCCACGTAATTTCAGAATTTTCCTAAGTTCAATAAATAAAAAAGAAAAGGAGACCCTAGGGAACACATTAGAGAATTCTACGTATCTTTCTTAGAGGTGGTCCATAATGATACTTATCTTATGTGCCTTTTCCCAATAAGCTTAGGAGGGTAGGCCATGGAATGGATTTATAAGTTACCAAAATGCATTCAAAATTTCAATGAACTAGCCCAAAAAATTATCTCGCATAATTTCTCCTACAACATAGATCATGAAGTTTCAATGACCAACCTATCTACCACAAAGTAAAACAGTGGAGAAACCTTCACCTCCTTCTTGCAAAAATTGCAAATATTTTCTAGTAAATGTTTGTGCCACATTCTTGAGAAACAATTTATCTAATTACTAATTCAAAATATGAACACATAAATAGGATTCCATCTAAAAGTGCAATGCTCTTGAACCATAGATTTTTGGGCATGAGACTTATAGACTAATCTTGCACTCTTATGATGTTTCACCTAAAAGGAGAGATGAACCTCACAAAAAATCAATTGGTTCACTCAAATTAAGATGTGTATAATGTTATTAAGGCTAAATGAGATGATCTAAATGCAACTAACCTAAGTAATTGACTGATTATGAATGCAAAACCTAAGAAACAATTGATGTTTGAAAACATAATGTGATATGCAAGCATGAACTAAAGTATAAACAAATGCAAAACAAAAAAGAAGAAGGATAAATTAGAGTGCACCTAGGAGTTTGATGAAGATTCTAGTGTGTTCTGAATGTTGAAAAAGATCACTAAAAATCACCAGTGGGACTCATTCGCCATTGATGGCGAATCAGTCCTCCTTCTAATGAAAACTTCTGAAAAAAAGTTTCTAAGTGTTGGGAGCTGGAATATGACAAAATCTAACTTTCCAGCCTTAAGGTTGGACTCATTCACCACTATTGGTGAATCAGTCCTCTACCAAAATTTTGTTAAATCGGAGGCCAATTCCATAGCATTAGATCTGAGGTTGTCTGCTTGTCAGGTTGACAGAGTCAAATCTATAGAAAATGGACTATAGGTTGTCTCCAAGCTTGAAATAGGTTGTAGTTGACTTGAAACACTTTGTTGACCTGTTTACCACCTTTCAACACCTAATTGCTTGATAAACCTACATACACAAGTCTGCAAACACACATGCAAAAGGGGAAAAATGGTTAAGGGTTAGGTTATAGGGATTTTCCTTGGTCAAATCCCACTTTGGTAATCAAACCCTTAATGGATAAATGGAATGAAATGAACAAGGAAAGATGAATAAACAACATGTAAATGTCCTAAACTCACCAACCTTGTTGAAGAAATCTAAAGATATATTAATGGTTGCTCCAAGATACTTGATTAATGCTTGATTGAATGATGCAAAGTGCTTGAATGCTTGAATGAATGTGTGAATTAGTGAACTTGATGAAAATGTGGTTTAAAATGGATGTAGAAACACTTATTTATACACACTTGTGCCTTAGTAACCTAAAGATACCTCATCATAGGGTGAGATAAAGTGATTTTAAATAAAAAATCGAAAGAAAATTTGAAATATTTTGAATTTTGAGCCAAGAGGGACTCATTCACCACCTATGGTGAATGGGTCTCACCTTGGACTTGAAAGTGGGTGTCATGAATTATCTTCTATTTAATGTTGCTTGTTGAGTTGACATTCAAAAATGCACTTAATTAAGCCTTATAATGGCATAAAGGGGTCAAATAAAGCATAAGAAAGGTGTAAATAGTGAAATTAAGCCTAGAAAAGTGTGAAATCTTAATACAAGACTTTACAACACTTCAAAATAGGACTTGATAAGTGATGAAAAGGTGATTTTTAGGTGAATTGTAATGAATAGAGTTTGGAAAAGTGTAGAAATGTTTTACAAAACCTCACAACACCTTCACAAGATGCCATAATTTGAATTTTAAGGACCTAATGTGAATGTTCAAGTCACATTGTAACATTAAATCAAAGTAAAATGGACCAAGTATCATGAAGAAAGACCTAAAAGACCATGAAAATACCAAGGGTCCATTTTTCCATGGCACATTTATCCCCCACTTTAGTGAGAGGATGAACTTGCTTCAGACTCACACTAAAGTAGCCATGTATATCGAGAGAGAGGTCCAAACAAACTTATGTTAGCAAGATGGAATGACAACAATCAAGAGGTATTATCAAGCCCCCAAGATGATGATCCCATGGAAAACTAAACATAAGACAAAGGAACGCATGCAAAGGGGGAATTGAATTGAGCTTCGATTGTCTGTCCAACTAGTTGTGGATTAGATCTAGGTTGTTTGTGAGAAAAAGAGAATGCATACTCACTCTGGGGTGACCAAACTCATGGTGGTCTGTTAGGTGAGAAGACCTAAAAGGTAAGATACATATGCTATTTGATATGCACTCACAAACACATAGGTGGCTATGGGGAAATTTGTGTCGTTGAATGGGCTTCCCGCTCAACAATATTAAAGTTATACCTCCTGATAACTTTAACAAGGTGCCACAAAGGAAAATGTCAGTTCATGCTTCATGATACAAGCAAAGCTTCATATGCTTAGAACCCATGAACAAAGAGCAAGGTACCATAGGCATGCAAGTTGCGTTATGCAAGGTGGAAAAAATGTAAAATGGAAAAATGTAAAAGATGTAAAAATGTAAAAGATGTTCAAAGGATTCTTGTTAAGTTCATGCAAGGTCTATCACTTAAGGAACATTTTGTTTAATGTCTCCAAGAGAGGACCAATCAAAGAATATATTATTCATTGTAACTTAGGGGTGTAGTGCATCACATCAGGCCACTAAGAGGAATGCGATATGCTAAGATAAATCACACTTATGAAGGACATCACACCCAATGTCATCCACAAAGTGAAAAACACATTGTATGAAGTGACAAGGCTGCACTAAGAACCAAGAATACAAATGAATTATGCCAATGTATGCCCCCCACTTTAAAGGAATCGCTACACACTGTTCTATGATAAATTACTTTAAAGTAGCGAGGTATGTGTAGGATCATGATGGGCCAAAAAGTGGCAATATAATGGGTATGTGGCTACCGACTTTTCACTAACTCATTTTACTGCAAAATCCGACCAAAATGCCTAACGAAATATGTATAATTTGATGTATTGTCGGGTGCTTATAAAATTTGATGTGTAATTTTCAATTTTTTGAAAGTTTATCCCCGATGTTTGTCAAAATTTTGACGAACCCCAGGTTCATCAAAATGTCGACTATCAGTTTCGTCAAAATTTTGACAAACATGAAAAATAGAAAAAAATCAAATTGTGGCCAACATAAAGAAAAGTGAGTTCGCTAATTTATTGTGACAGTGTTTTTCTCTACTTGAGACAGTTTGTGGAGAACTAAGGACAATTTTCTTGGGAAAAATCAGAAAAAATTCAAGAAGATATCGCCAAGTTGAGGGTAGTCATTGTCTTTTTTGCAGAATTTAGTTATGAAGTCATATTTGTAGTTCCAAGTTTGAAAATCATATTTTAAAGCAACATCTCATCAGATTTCATTTATAGAGGTTTAGGGTTTTGAGAATTTCATGTCCATATTTTGTTGTGTGGAATCACCATAAGATCACAACCAAGGAACAAATTCTTGTGACTCTAAGTATGTCATCCATAACTTTGTTGGTCATGTGGCATAGTTGTGCTATAACAAATACAAGATGCATTCATGCGTGACCCAAGTTTAATGTGGCTATGTTGTGATAGAAATGGAGGCACTCATATAATGTAGTTAATTCAGGTTGTATAATGTAGGTGTCAATTATCATTGGGTGCATTCAGGTTGTCTCAAGTTTAACAGGTTAGGATGTAATTATAGCATGATCGAAGAGTGATTACCTCTTGCTGTGCAATAAAGAGCCTATAACTTTGGTTGATATGCAGAGTGGTTGTGTTGTATCAATTATGTAGTGCATTGAAGCATAACCCATGTTTAATGGGCTATTCTAGAGAGTGATCAAGATTTTCTAAACCTTATGAATATTACTTAAAAGTGTATAGCTTAAACTACAAACCAAGTTTGTTACATACTTGAATGCAATCTTGGGTTACTGCAAACTATAATAATGTGATATGCTAATAACCATTATGGAAAGTATTAAAGCAAGACCCATGATATATAGGATACATTTCCCTGATCAGGTTTACATACCTTAATGATCAAACACAAGCTTCCCACACACTCTAGGATACAATCCAAAATCATACCACAACTTTGTCAAGACAACTAATTTTCTAACCCAAGAATTAAGGTTGTTTTTTAATACCAACATAAGCATTGGTAAGAGTATGATTAGGGTACAAACCCTAGGCCTCCGTAGAAACATAAAAAATAACTATAGCGGATTAGTGAGGTTGCAATACCAAAAAGATTGAGACATTGTAGGTAATAACAAAATCTTGCAATCTAAAGATTGTAGCTAACAACAAGCACACTATGTAGCTTAGTGACATTTGTAAATGCAATCTACAGTAGGTGTGTGAACCCTTTTCCTAGTACCTGCAAAACAACATGAATAAATGAGTTAGACAAGGAATTACAAGTTAAAAGAACGATTCCCCATGAAATCCATTTGCAAACTCAAAATAGGAAAGAAAATAAGCAAGAACACAATGAAATTGATAAACCAAAGATTAAATCCTAATTTAAATAGCAAAAGCTTGATCCCATGGGGGAATTGGTGCCAATTTGATGTGAAAATTGGCCCTTTCCCAATTCCTATGATGCAAGATTCGAATGTTGAAGAGATTGTTGATCCACTTTATTGATGAAAGATGGAGACTCCAAGCTAAATCTGCAAAAATCCTAGCTAAGAATTCAAATGATGGATGGAAATGGCTACGTATTTTAGCATGGTAACTTTGCTCAAATTATGGATGATAAAATGAGGAGAGGAGCTCTTCATTTATAGATTGATAAGTTGAAGAGATGTCCAAATTTGATCAATGTGGGACAAATATTCAACCAATGATATGATGCCACTTGTCAACATGTGAGAGGATGAAGGTTGAGCAAGTTTTGAGGATTGTGCAAATAAATGCCAATATTTAAAATTCAAATTTATTGAAATGATATGTAAGAGGGAAGGGAAAATGCAATAAATGCCACTTGGCTTAAGGAAAAGGACATGTAAGAGGTTTTAAATGCCTTGTTGGATGTACATGTTGACTTGGAATTTTTGAATTCAAATTGAAAGAATATTCCAAAAGATGCCTTGTGAGGAAAATATGGATTTAAAAAATGAATTAAATCTATTTTCATGTACAACTTGCATTATCTAGAGGATGTGACATGAGATGAGGTTAAATTAATCAAGGGTTTAATTAATTTAACAGGAGATTAGATGATGTGACTTATTTGACTTAGATTTATGGATTTATTTAAATCAAATAAGAGAGGAATATGATAAGAGGCTAATTAAATAAATATTTTGATTTATTTAATTAAATGGATGGTGTTAGATTAAATTAAATAAGGTTTTAATTTATTTAATTTAATGGATAGACTTTAGAGATTTAATCAAATAAATTGATTATTTAATTAAATAGGGATAATTAGATCAGATGGATTGATTTAATTAACAAGAGAAAGTGACTTAATTAGACAAAATGATTTATTTAATTAAGAGATGATTATTGATGAATTTAATCAGATAAGAGAATTTGATTGAACGGTTAGACCAAGCGATGATTTAGGAAGGAACGATGTTAGTAAGTCAGGATCGGATGCACGATGTCAATCAGTATGTTTTTTATGTCTATATTTTTCCCCTCTTTGAAGCAATGCACTCATTGCGTTGGTTCAAAGAATAAACAATCTCGATCAAAGCCAAAAAAATTTTGATATATTAAAAACTTTCCCCACTGCTACATGGCCAGAGAAAACATGCCATTATATTGCCCCCTTAAGAGATCGAATGAAAATTTTAATTTTTTTGGGTGATCTTGCGAAAAGAAGGGACAAAGTGCCCGACGGGTCTGGATGGGGTCCGAGAGGCTAAAAACATGTCTAAACGCAATAAAATGATGAAAAACAAGCCTCAATTAGATGAAAATAGATTCGGGGGACCGAAACCTTAGCAGGACAGCCCTAAAGGGTCAAAAAACCCTAATTTTTAGGCTTAAAAGGGGCCTGAGGGGTCACTTTCAAGTCATTTTCACACACCCTCGCTAGCAAACCTTGAGATTCGAGCTATGGCCTCCTGACGATATGGTGCAATGATAGCTTCCTCTGCATATTTCGGACCGAGTTCAGACCTACCAACGGCCACCTGGCATCGGTGCCTCGGTATGTGATCCTAATTGAAGCTTCATTTTTTCATTTTAACACATTTATTACATGTTTAATGATGAGCTCGCCTCCAACGGCACTATTATAGCCCTGCTCAGTGTTTAAAGTGCACCGCTTTTAGCCTTTTTACGTCGCAGCAGCCCTGTTTAGCGTCGTAGTGGTGCCATTTAGAGTTTAAAAACTCCACCGTTGGGCTTGGGCTCGGCTCAGACTTGGTGGGCCAGTTTGGAAAAGTGCATCACCGCGGCACCCTTTTCATGAAAATTGCAATGCTAGGGGTTAAAGTACGCTGTGACAGCACTATTTGGCTAAATTCTGGGTCCAGCGTCAGAGTTTGAGGAAACTCAAATTGCAACGCGTTCACAAACTGTACCACTTGGAACAAGTTTGAGGGGCTAGGTTAGGATTTCTTTCAAAGTTTTTAACATGCTGACTTTCTCTGATGCAGGATGGACCTAGGGAGCTTTATTCTTAGGAGCACCGGTCGCGGGATTTGGTGAGCATCCTATGAAACTTTAGCGACAGAGACTAGGATCGGCTGGGAGCTACAAGACTATGGCATATTGCGTACGTGGCATCCGTGCACACACACCTCGGGATGTTGTCAGCACTAGCAAAGCGGTGGCATAGCGAGACATCGTCATTTCATCTTTCCACTGGTGAGGTGACCGTCACATTGGAGGATGTTTGGCGTATTCTTTGATTGCCCATTCATGGCTGCCGGGTGATCTATGACATGGAGGAGGGACGCGAGTACTGCACCCAAGTCCTCACTACTCGAGATATTATTTATTGCGAGGGTAGATCGAGCTGGAGAGATACAAAATCATAGCACCTCCCTTCTGTTGGGCCGTTGCAGTGATCATTTTGGGTTCGGTTGCCCCAGACAGACGAGGGCGGTATTTCAGTCATGGGTGGGGATACTGCTGGGAGGGGATGGTATGAGACAGACTAGTTTGGTTCGCATGGGGGCCCATCCTTCTTGCTTCGCTTTATAGGGATCTCCACAAGTACGCATACATGGATGGCAGAGCATTGGGGGCTGGAGTGACTTTGCTTCATGTTTGGGCATGTGAGCGCATTTATGTGCTACGTCCATGGGTCGTTCTGGTTCCGATGGGGGCAGAGGATTCTCTGGTGACATGGTACAGAGGTGGTGTGTCCTTCACACACACTGGACAACACGGGATCCCCTACTAGAGGCGGGTCATAGATGAGATGCGTGTGTTCACTTGGAGACCGTACCTTGGTTAGCCTAGATGGGCTGATGATGTAGATCAGCTCTTCTACTACCGTCAGGATTGATACATGGAGGGTAGGGAGCACACCATGATTAAGCGGTACCTACCCAGGTGCGTACAACATCAATTTGGGGAGCCACAAGATTGGCCTGATGACGGCTATGTAGCCATTTTTGCATGTAGCCTGACATAGGTGTCATGGGGGCTTGGTATTCCTACCGCGGAGGCAGTTGACAGCTTTTGGAACTTGGTGGTCCGACCTTGGGCTTATGATCAGGGCTTGGCAGACCTAGGGACCACACAGGCCTATAGAGATTGGTTCAGACCTCCCCTATGGTTGACTATTCTAGGTGAGGATCCAGAGGCGTACAGGGTTAGAGGCAGAGGTAGAGGATGAGCACAAGGGCGAGGACTGAGGATCGAGATCTGACAGGATCCACCAGGGGTGCCCCCAGTTCCACCAGGTCATGAGGATGTTCCCATGTAGGACCAGCATCAGGATCTGCCAGTCCCACCACCACGAGCTGAGGGTGAAGGTCAGGTTCATGTGCAACCACGGGCACAACCAGTAGGGCAGGTAGATGCATGAGATGCCCTAATTTTACAGCTACAAGCACAGGTACAGGAAGTGACAGCCGAGAGGGACTAGGCATGGGTTGAGAGGGAGCAGCTTAGAGCAGAGTGGGATCAGGCTATGCAGCAGAAATAGGCTACAGAGCTACAGGCAGCAACAGAGCTAGGCTGCAGGAAGCAAATTGAGAGTATGATAGCCTCTTCGTCCCAGGGTACCATGCCAGTTCAATCCTATAGAGATGCTATTTGAGAGATAGAGTACTACCATCGAGCCTACCACGACCATGTACCTAGAGCAGAGTGGGTTCCAAAGTACTTAGAGTGGGCCAGTCAAAGACCACCAGAGGGTCACGGTGACAGGGGTGAGGGCAGCATCCACGGAGATCAGGCTTGATCGAGATATTATAATGTACCTTTTTGTGCCTTATGGGCTCGTTTTTGATAGCCCAACGGGCATTTTGTACTGATTGACATATATGTACAGTGATCCGATTATTATTCTTTGTACTATGACAGTGACATGATGATATGAGATATATATGAGCTTATTTTGATGCGATGCAATGTGTTCTTCTATTTATGCATGGATGGTTTATTTCTATATGATTTGCAGTGATGTTCCTATGGATGCATTTATTTCTAATGATGTATGCAATGCCATGATGTGCAATAATGTGTGTAATAATACTTAATTATGAGATGATTTATGAATGGATGTAATATGATGTGATGGTCGTGATATGATGCAAATGGTTTTATGAGATGCTTTAGAATAACAAATGTTATTATCCTAAATGATGTATGTGATGCAATGATATGTTAATGCAAAGTGATATGCTGATGCGTAATGAATTGAATGCTTATATGACTATTTGCTTATGATTATGCAAAAATGATTATGGAATGCTTTTATAGATGCTATGTGATGATTTAGATGGTAATATGAAATGGTGATGGAATACAAATGACTGCTATGCGATGCAATGCAATGGGTGAAATGTGATGACATGTATGTACCTATCTATGAAAAATGTTTATGGTAACCTATTTATATGATGATGATTTGAAATGCAATGCGTGTGTTTCCTATATGGTATGCTTATGCAATGTGCTAATGATTTGTGGATGTAGGATCGATGATGATGATGCTGATGATGATCAACTATCATAGTACCTTGTTAGTGCAGTTAGTAAGAAAAGAAGAAGTCATTTCAACAAGATGCATGATGACACAAATGCAAATGATGATGATGATGATGATGATGATTACTTGCTGAGGAATTGTGATTTTCAAAGGGCCAAATTTTCTTATGTTTGATAACACACGTGGTACGATGCATCAAGGTATAGAAAACTAGGATGGCGTTGTACCTAGTGTGATGGATTTTGACTCGACAATCAGATAGGAGTATTCTTGTTCACACCTGACATACGAAAACCTTGCTAGGATATACTTCAAAAGTTTTAGACACCTCAGACCAAAACACAGAAAGGTAAACCTATCCTTGTAATAGTCAACAAGTTGCCCTAGACCTCTTCCATACATACCTAACAAAGCAAGTATTCGTCGAGGTTATATTACAAGAGCGTCCAACAAGCATAGCAGACAAAAGATAATGATCATTGCCCCATTCCTATTTCTCTAAATCCGTTGCTTTGGGATATCATCAAGACATCCTTGGAATGAGCGCAAAATAAGATAAGTCAAAAGATAAAGACCAAGTAAACAAATAGACTGATGCTCTTCAATACTGCTAATGGAAAAAAGGATATGTTTTCTAAGATGATAACCGAAACTTATTGCCAAAAGATAATGCCCATTGTAGGAAGGATTCATCCTAGGAAATGTTAGTGGATGGCGGCATGTCATTTCGTTTATAAGGGATGATTGATATGGGACCATTCAGATGATGTGTTACCATTATGAAGAGATAACCAGTTTGCTTACGTACTGATTTAGACTTTAAACTTGATGCTGTGGAGTTTTCTTGTATTTGCTAGGCTTGTTTCCAATTGTTTTACCAAAAGTTGAGGATGACGATTAGTTTATTGTGAGTGGTTTTTATTTCGGGTGCAAGCAAGATGAGACGGATGTGTTTTATCAAATATTTGGATGTCTTTGATGTTTTGCAATGTTTTGAGGCTATTTTTGGTATTTTTCAAGGTTTTACAAATGTTTTGATTTTTGATTTTTCAAATGTTTTTGGGATTTTCTGAAATTTTGACCAAGATACTAACCTAAAAACCTATCCTAGGGGTCTTGAGGGCTGATCGACAGATTAGCCTTGCCTATGTTATACATGCAGAGACCACGTAGTTTGACTGACGACTTGACCGATTTACAGATGAAGATATACATGATGAACTATCAGTTTATTATGACGGACACCTATGGGACTGAGCTAAATGTCTCGAGGGATGATCAAAGATCAACCTTACCTACATTCAAGCTTAGAGATGACGTAGTTCGACAAGACGACCCTACTTTTGGCTTTTGAATGACCTTTTTGACCTATTTTTTGATTTTGATATGTTTTGAATGTTTTTGGATTTTCTGATGTTTTGATGTTTTTGGATTTTTCTGATTTTCAGGATTTTAAGACCATACATGAATTTGATCCAATAAAAACGTGCCCCCAACATGATGCGATAGACTACTACAATAAAGGTAGGACAAACTGACCTTGAGGATGGGCTGAGTAGTACTAGGAGGGATCATGATATGAACACAAGACCAAGCTATGGTGCGGATGCGAGTGGATGTGTGATGGATGGAGACCAGAATGTGATGGGTGATGGAAGCCGAATGGAGAGATGATGCAGATCAAGCCATAGAGTTCCTAGTGGATGGACAATGCTTATTTACGCAAGGCACCTGTTTGCCATGTTTTCACCAAGGTACTTACCCAAAGTGCCACCAAAGTGGTTTTCATTAGAGGACGAATTTTTTTTTAATCCTTTTTCTAATTTTTTCTGGATTTTTAATTTTTTTAAATTTTTTTTGTTGTTACCAAGATGCCTGTTTGCCAGGTTTTCGCCGAAGTAACCATTTTTTCAGACTTTTTCTGATATTTTGGATTTTTGGTTCTATACCTTGAAAGAATTAGGCATAAAACTTTTTGAGATGGGAGCTATTCATGGGCTCCTGCAAAAGTTCCCCTTCAGGCATTGATAGCTGATATGCCCCTGATTTATAGCTTGCTATGACAATGAAAGGCCCTAACCAATTGGGTTCGAACTTGCCTTTGCTGCTGGGATTCGGGATATTCTTCTGATTTTCTTTTAAGACCAATTCTCTGACTTGGAAAGTCCTTCTGATCTTCTTGTTGTAGCTTTGTTTGAGTCCATTTTGATAGACTTGCAGATGATTCAAAGCATCTATGTGTCTCTCATCCAGTAGCTCTAGCTCATTTATTCTTGACACCTGATAGTCCTCATCAGTGATGAGATTTTGCAATGATATTATGAGGGATGGGAGCTCAATCTCAATGGGGAGGACAACTTCTGATCCATAGACCAAGGAGAAGGGGGTGGCGCTAGTGGGTGTGTGGATGCTAGTTTGATAAGCCTAGAGGGTGGGATTAAGTTGCAGATGCCAGTCACGACCTGCGTCATTGACTGTTTTCTTAAGGATTTTGACGATGGTTTTGTTCGTGACTTCTGCTTGGCCATTGCCTTGGGGATAATACAGGGTGGAGAAGCGATGCTGGATTTTGAATTTCTCACACAAGTCGCGAACCTCTTGGTTCTTGAATGGTGTCCCATTATCTGAGATAATGGCTTGTGGGACACCGTAAGGATAGATGAGATAGTTCAGGATAAATTTTGAGATCTGCTTCCTAGTGATATATGTCATGGGTATGGCTTCCACCCACTTTGTGAAGTACTCAGTTGTAGTGATGATGAACTTGTGGCCATTGGATGAGGTGGGTGTGATTTTTCCAATGAGATCAAGTCCCCATTGTGAGAAGGGCCATGGTGTGACGATTGGGTGAAGCTCTTGAGCTGAAGCATGGATGAGATCCCCATGTTGTTGACATTGTAAACACTTTTTAGCATGATCATATGCTTCTCACTCCATTGTGGGCCAGTAATACCCCAGCCTCAACAGTTTCTTGGTGATGGTCATTCCACTCGAGTGTGAGCCACACATACCGTTATGAACCTCAGTTAGAGTAGTTAATGCCTCCTTAGCATTTAAATAGCATAGCAAGGTACCTTCTATGCTTCTATAGTATAAGATATCACCTAGGATGACAAATTTGGATGCCTTTTTAATAAAGGTTCATTTTAGGTTTGATGGGAGGTCAGCGGGTATGAATCCTATGCGAAGATATGTGTAGATGTCATGGTACCAAGGATCACCAGGACCAATGATTTCACACACATATTCTAATTCTGGTACCTTGAATGTGAGAACGAGAAGCTGCTCCATCAGAAATTCATATTTCGGCACATTATGAGGGATGTTTAATAGAGACCCAATTGTAGCCATGGCGTCTGCTACTCTATTATTGGTTCTTGGAATCTGCTCAAATGTTATGTCAATGAAAGATTCCTTTAGAGTCTCCACCAATTTCTTGTATGGAGTGAGCTTGTCATCCTTAGTCTGATATTCATTATTGACCCGATTTATGATTAACTGAGAGTCTCCATAGACTTTGAGAGCTATGATATTCCATTGCACTGCTATCTTGAGACCTATAGTCAAAGCCTCGTATTTTACTATGTTGTTTGTGCAAGGAAATGCTAGTTTGTATGACTTCAGTATGCAGTCCCCTTGTGGGGTGATGAAGAAGATACCAGCTCCTGATCCATGTTGTGTGTATGAACTGTCGAAGTATAGTTTCCAGTGATCAGCTATATTGAGGTTAAAGATGGACTCATTTGGAAACTCTGAGACAAGAGGATTCTCAGAATAAATGGGTGCTTCTGCTAATTGATCTGCAATAACATGTCCCTTAATGGCTTTTCTCTCCACATACTCGATGTCATATTCTGATAATATCATTACCCAGTTTTCCATTCTGCTAGTTAACATTGCCTTTGATAGGAGATACTTGAGGGGATCAATTTTCGCAATGAGCTTTATCTTGTGTGCCAACATGTAATGTCTAAATTTTTGGGATGCAAACACTACTGCGAGGCAAGCTTTCTCAATGAATGAGTAATTTAGCTCGTGACCGACCATTGTCCTGTTGATATAATAGATAGCCCTCTCTGTTCCATTTTCATCATGCTGAGCTAGGAGAGCTCCAAAGGTTGTTGCTGTTGCTAACACATATAAGATCAATGGCTTTCTTGAGATGGGTGGAATTAACACTGGTGGTGTTAGTAGGTATTCCTTGATTTTGTTAAATGCCTCTTCACATTTTGTATCCCATTTGTATGCTACCCCCTTGTGGAGTAGATGAGAATATGGATTCTGCTTGTCTGCCAGTTGTGCTATAAATTTTCAGATGGATTGAAGTCGGCCTTGGAGGCCTCTCAGTTTTTTAATGTCTTTGGTGCTTCCATCTCGAGGATTGCTTTTACTTTTTTTGGATCCACCTCAATACCCCTCATGGGGACTATGTATCCTAGCAGTTTACCTAATTGTATGCCGAAGATGCACTTCTTGGGATTTAGTCTGACTTTGTATTCCTCCAGTCTGTCAAAGATAGCACTTAGGGTTGCTATATGATCTTGTCTCTTTCTTGACTTAGCTAGGATGTCATCGACATAGTCTTCGAATGTTTTGTGGATCATGTCGTGGAATATTAATTTCATGGACCTTTGATATGTTGCTTTTGCATTCTATAGACCAAATGGCATCATGTTCTAGCAGTAGGTCCCTCATGGACAAGGGAAAGTCATCTTATGTTGATCTTCTTTTGCTATCATGATCTGGTTATATCTTGAAAATCCGTCCATTAGTGATAGCATTTCATGCCCTGCTGTCATGTCTACTATCATGTCGATATTGGGAAATGGGAAGTCATCCTTGGGACATGCTTTGTTCAAATCTCTGAAGTCCATACAGATTCTGATGGCTCCGTCAGGTTTTGAAACAGGTACCAAATTTGATACCCATTCTGGATAATCAATTGGTCGAATAAATCCTGCATCTAATAGCTTTTTGAGCTCCATTTTGACCAATAAGGCTATTTGAGGATGCATCTTTCGAAGCTTTTGTTTGACTGGTTTTGCTTTTGGATACACTGCTAAATGATGAACCACCATCTCTGGGTCTAGCCCTGGCATGTTAGCATAACTCCATGCAAAGTTTATTTGTTTTTCCTTTAGGAATGCTGCTAGGAGTTCTAGCTCTTCTGATAATAGTGATTCCACATAAAATGTGATATGTGGGGCCTCCTTTGTTCCTATGTTGACCGGATTGCACTTTTCGGCCAAGACCGCTGATTTCTCCTAGTGAATAGCTCTTAAGGGAAGATTGAATCCTTCATCCTCGGGTGCCTCGGAGAGGTTTTCACTATTGGATACATCCTTTCTTTTTACTATTTTCTTGTCAGAGAGTGCCACAGTGTGGTTTTCACTCAAGGACTTGGATATGATTCTTAGTTTCTCACTTTTGCGACTAAAGGATTCAATTGTTTCCCCATAATAGGCGTGTGCGTCCGAATTCATTATAAACCCTGCTTTGTGATCTCCCTCTAGAATGTTATCCCTTAATCCCATGAATTTTGAGAGCGCCTCATCATTTTTGAATGTATCGAGAATTGGTGGTCCTCGTTGGTCATAGTCGATCAGTTGGGGGTAGACTAAACAAATCTCATGATTTTGACTATCTCATTCAAAGGATATGGTACTAATCATACACATGATGGTATATTCAAATAGCCTAGGTAGCTTGGATAAGGTATCTTCATCATCACTACTAATATAGGGCGTAGTTATAAAGTTATGTGTGTCCCTACCTGTGACTATTGGTGAGTGAACTTGTACTAGTACTGGCTGAGGAGAGGCATTAGCCGTTCTAATCGGAGGACTTCGACCACGTATGGTTATTCTCATAGGGGTACATCCAAGACCAATATTTGTTATCGGTTGCGTCTCTGGCATGATAGGTATTATGAGCCCATTGCCATTTTGTCCCAGTCTTTGATTTCGGTCGTAACCCATTGCAAGCATCATGTGTAGGCCCTTGCTTCTTTCGTCCATTGGTAAATTAGTTGTCAGTCTTTCATCTTGATACAACATGTGAGATGGATCTACTTCAATAACCTCATGGCCAAGGTCTCCCCATCTTGTGAATTCGGGCTAGTTTTCAGGATAGGTTTGTGATGTGGAAGCTTGATTTTCCTGTGGGCGTCCCCGTGATCTAGGAGATTGTGGTAACTCTCCTATCACAAAAGAATTGTTAGGGAGTTTTTAGTTTCCACAACCATCCTCCTTGATGATGAGATTGATAACGGAGATGGTGGGGATGGCGGGGATGGTGGGTGTCTCTGTCCCAGAAGTGGACTTGAGAGTGGCAGGGTCGATATATGATGTGGATGGGCCCTCATCATTCTTTCGCACTTGGGGGATTTTGTAATACTTAGCTTCAAGATTCTTGCAATATGAAAATGGCTCAGGATCTCCATGGATGGCAACCTCTTGTCCATTATGTGTAAATTTCACACATTGGTGGAAGGTTGATGCTACAGCGTTCATCGCATGAATCCATGGGCGTCCTAGGAGGATATTGTATGGTAGTTCAAGGTCCAAGATCTGACAGGTGGTTTCCATGAGCGTTGGCCCTACTTGAATAGGGAGTTTAATCGTGCCCTGAGACACTCTTTCTTGGTCATCATATGCTCTTATCATGACGCCCTTTCCTTTGTCAATGGAATCTTCTGATATTTTCAATTGCTTTATGAGGCTAAGAGAATAGATGTTCTTGAACCTACACCTCCATCCACCAAGACCCTTTTGATTTTGCTCTTGTTGACAATGGCTTCCAAATGAAGTGCACGGTTGTGAGATGGTTGGGCGGGGAAATCTTGGTTAGAGAATGTGAGGAGATTAGGTGTTATGATATTTCTGACCATAGCTTGGAATTGGTCCACATCGAGATCTGCAGGGACAGTGGATGAGGCTAATGCTTCCTCGAGAATCTTTTTATGCACTGATGAGATTTTTAACAACTTCATGATGGAGATGTGCATTGGCATCCTCTTGAGTTGTTCTACAACATTGTAGCTATGCGAAACAACTCTAGATGAAGGGACTCTATTTGGTTGGGATGATCCTGCAATGGTGACTTTGCCACCTCATGTGGTGACTCCATAATCTTCGGCATGGGTGCCCTTGATGGTGATGACCATGCAATTTCATTTAGGAAGGCAATGAATGTGTCATACACATGATTTACACTACCCTTCCCTTTATCATTTTTATTCCCTTTGTTGCCATGATTTGGCATCGAATTTGTGTAGATTTTAAGAACTTGATTTCCTGTGGGTTGTTCCATGTTTATGATTTTCTTGTCGATAAGATCTTGGATGATATTGTTGAGTCTCATGCAGTTGTTCATGGTGTGACCTTTTAGTTTGTGAAATTCACAAAGTTGATTCTCATTGTACCACGAAAGTTTGACATTGGGTTCTTAGTAGTTCTCGAATGTAGGAGGTTTGATAAGTTTTTCGTCAATCAAATTTTTCATTATGTCCTTCAATGTTTCCCCCAAAATGGAGTATTTGCGTTTTGGATAACTTTTGCGCTGGGGTGATCCTCTTTGATCATTGAGGTTATCGATGGTAGGGTTGTTGTAGGCTTGGTATGTGGTGTGATGAGTGTTTTGGCGTTGATTTTGGATTTGCGGTGCAGGTGTATGTTCACATGGGGCACTAATGACCACCTTGGCATCGACAATACCATCATTAGTAACATTCTTGTTTCTTGCCCATGCATGAGGTTTATCATTGTAATTTGATGGTGGGCGATTGTTTTGCTGTTCGTGATATGATGTTGATTCAGCGAGTTGGGTCGCAAGGGATCTTTCGATGCTGAGAGCCTTGGAGATCAATTGTTCATATGTAGTGATACCCTGAACCTTGAGGTGGAATGCTAAGTGGCTTTCAAGGTTGGAAATGATTGTGCAGACTTTTTGTTCTTCTGGCATGGTCCACTTGCTCCGATTGGCCTTGGATCACCATCGTTGAAGGAATGAAGCAAAAGATTCATTCTTTCCTTGTTTTAGAGTGTATAGTTCTTCGAGACTGACATCCATTGCAATGTTACATGAGTAGTTCCTAATGAATGTGTCTCTTATTTCTTGGAATGTTCTAATGCTCGGAGGTAAGCGAGAGAACCATTTTATAGCAGGACCTGCCAAGCTCCTAGGGAATAGCCGCATCAAATAAGTATCATCATATGCGACTTCCATACAATGAACCTGGAATTCCCTGATGTGATCTTCAAGGTTTCCCATCCCTCGATATTTGTCAAATTTTGGGATTTCAAATCCCTTGGGGAATGGTTTCATGTCTAGGCTCCTATTGAATGGATAGGGACACAAGTTGCTTGGCATTTTGGTTGTCTGTCCTGATTCAAGGTCGAGGACTTGTTGTGAGAGCAACCTGAGTTGTGTCGTCACATCACTCTGGGGATCAGGGGGTGGGATGAAAGTGTTTTGAGGTGTTTGAATCGTTGGTTGGATGGATGGGTTGGTCAGTGCATTGTTTGATGGTATCTACATGTTTTTTCGAGCGAAGTAGGCTTCTACTTGCTTTTGTATGAATGATGCCTGTTGTTGATCTTGTTGTTGTTGCGCTAGGATTTGTGCTTGTTGTTGCGCTTGTTGCTGCTCCAACAACGCTTGTTGTTGTGCTTGATGTTGTTCCAACAATGCTTGTTGTTGGGCTACCAATTCTGCTGCTTCTTGTTGCTCTTGGTATTGCCTCAATGCTTGTTGATATGTCTACAATTGCACTGCTTGTGCAAGAAGTTGTGCTTGAGCTTGTGCTTGATGTGCTTGATATTGAGATTATGCTTGAGCTTGGGCTTGTGCTGCTTGCGCTTGTATAGCTTGTTGCAGCAATAATACTTGTGCTTGAGCAACCCTTTGTGCTTGCAATGCTTGTGCAGCTTGGGTAGCTTCTTGTTGCTGTTGTTGCAATAAAGCTTGGGCTTGTTGTGCTTGTTGTGCTTGTATTGTGGCTTGTGCAACTTTGGCAACTTGTGCAGCTTGAGCGGCTTGTTGCACGACTTTTTTTTTAACTTGTTGGTATCCTCTTTGAAAAGTAGCTTGCAATGCTGCATCATATTGGCTTGATGTGGTGAACGTTGGTGGTGGTGGGGGTGGTGGTGGATTTGGAATGGTGGTAGATGATGATGTTGTGTTGATGTTTTGGGTGTTGGATAATGGTATTGATGTGATTGGTCCTTGAGAGACCATGCTTTGTGATGTTAGGGGTTTGTTTGATGATGTTGCCATTGCTTGTGTATTTATTGTTTGTTGTTGTGATATAAACGATAAATTTTATGTGTTTGGTACAATGTTTTGATTGATGGTTGGGATGTAGGTCTGATTGATACTTGGTAGGGGAGGAAGCCCTAGACCAATGAGTGGTGCGGATGATAATGGAAATGGCAATAGAGGTGGAAATGTAAAGGGCGTGAGTTGTGAAAATGTCGTGGTGTTGAATAAGCCCCCTAGTCCAAACGTATCTCCCTCTTCTTGTGAATTTTTGAGAAGAGGTGTTTGTAGTGTTGCATGAAAAAATGATGATGATGGATCGTGATGGAATGTGAGAGGAACATTTTTGTGTAAGGGGTTTTCGGGTATGTTTTGTTCCAATGCGGTGTTTGCGTCCATGTTTTGATTATTAAGAAGGGGATGTGATTGAAGAGCATTGAGGAATGTGTTTCCCTTGTTGACATTTGGTTGGGTTGGAGCAAATGATGTTATGATTTGCAGAATGTTTTGCGTGATGTTTTGAGATGGAGGTGTAGATGAGATGGGTATGGTGGATGAGATTGGGGGAAATGATGTGTCCACAATAGTACTTACATCAAAATTCGAAGGCAACTTGGCCCCTTGTTTTGCTAGTTCAAGCATGTACAACAAAGGGTTGAGTCTCATCATGATGTTGATGATTTTATGATTCTCCAGATTTTGGAGCATTTATGTCATTTCCTCGCGAGACATTCTAAATGTGAGGTCCTCTCCTTGATTTTCTTCTTAGGGATTTTGTGATGATGAGAGGGTCAATGGATTGCTTGATTCTACTAGATTCATTTCCGCATTGGTTTGGCTAAGATCACTTAAAGCGGGTGTTTCTTTGTTGGCTTCCATACTCTTCTTGTATTGACATCTCGTTTGAACCATAAAACAAAGATCAATCTTTGAGAATATGAGAGATGAATCTCTTGATTCTTTGGATCAATCGTTATTTTATGTCCCAAAGTATAAAGTTTTAGGATGCCTTGAGGATCAAATGTGATGATATGATGATGATGGATGGATGATATGGATGCTTTTGACTTTTGATCAATCTTGAATGAGACACTAGGATTTTAGGACTTGTGGATTTTGACTTTGATTTTGGATTTTGAGATTTGAGATTTTGTCCTTGATTTTGATTTTGCTTTTGATTTGGATTTTTGAACAAAAATACCCTAAGATGTTGGATGATGATCTAAGGGATAGCTTTGTTCAAAGGATGATAATTTGAATATGTGTGAGGAGAAGGATGCATCTACCCACACCTATTCAAACAAAATGATTGTTTCACTAAGCATATGGAGAAGGATTCATCTACATATACTAAGCTAGACAAGATGATTTTGATAACTTTGACTAAGTATATGCAAAAGGATGCATCTACACATGCCTAGCCAAAGGTGTTTTGATAAATGTTCTCAAGGATTTTGTCTCAATGATATTGATGGATTTGATATTGCCACAAAGCCTAGTATCAAGGATGATTTCAAGATTTTCCAAAAGGTGATGATGAGGTGAATTTTGTTTTGATGTTTTGATCGATGGATGAAAAGGATTTTGATGTGTTTTGATCCTAAGATGAACCTAAAAGGATACACTTTGTTTTCTTAGACCTAGGTATTGAAGAGCATGCAAATGCTTCCTAATGACCTTTATAACCAATAAATGATTTTATTTGAACATTCATTTTCAGATTTCTAATCAATGATTTGTGATTTTGGGATTTGGAGTCTTCAACACATATGAAAGTTCATTTTGCTTAGCTTTGCTTAATGTTTTTATTTTACCAAAAACACTTTCTTCAATTAGGTTTTCAAACTAAGATGTCTAATGTCTTAATTTCTTTAAACCCCACAAGATATATTATGTGGAAATTCAATGAACTTAAGGCAAGGGTTTCCTATTGTTTACTCAAGAAGACAAATTGAGATATAACCCAATGCTTAGAAACCTCTAAGGACGTGAATCCCAAGGGAAATAAATAACATATGGATTGAGTCAATTATATTTGTCCTCAAAAGGGTTTGAAATTTGGATGATGTTAAGTGTTTATTTTTGAGATGTTTTCGATCAAGCAATGCATTTTGTAACCCAAGAATAAGTACAATCCTATGGATGTGTAAGACGATATTTGTTGGATTCCCATTTGGACAAGTCCAGCTATGCCTATCTCTAGCGAATGGTTAGATGCTTTACCCCACTGGCTCCCCTCCACGACACTCACTTATAGGGGGCAGCCAAGCATCAACACCCATGAAACTCCCATGGCATGCTTTCCATTTCTACTAGAAGACCATAAAAGTGTGGGGTGGCTTCAGAACAACCGTTCTTGCACCAAAAAATAGATTAAAGATTTTGGAAAATTCTAGCACATGGGTTTTAGTAAGGACTTTCCGTTCGTGGAGATTGACCCATACGGCAAGAGTCCCCTTTCGGATCCATCTTGTTGGAATCAACCGCATGATATTGGAGTTTCGTCCAATATCCACATTTATATTCCGGCTAGAAATACTCTTGGCTTTAGAGTGTTACCGGTTGAGTTGTTCCCTTGGGTGAGTACTTTTTCCCCAAGGCAGGCCCTCTAGGATAAACAATAGCGAATGAAGAACAATATTCATAACTCGATCAATCCTTGTTGGCAACAAGGAGAGAGAATGTATGCAACAAAGCCCCGACTCACACTTGCACAAGATTTTGTTCAATTTTAAGCCCAAATCAAAGTGTAGAGGTGATTGCTTTATCTTAACCCAAAGTCATGAAAAATACCTTTTGATTCTCAAGATCGCTATAAAGTGTGAGAGAAGCACATATGTCCTTTTCCAATGGCTTTAGTCTAAGTAAGCCCTCACAAAAAACACAACTACACTTGTTCTTTTTAGATCCTCAAAGAAATATGTGAGTTCATTTTAGAGCACCAAAAAGACAAGTGGTAAACATTTGTTCAATTTGTTAATCCCATAAAAAAAATCTAGTAAGTTGTTGATCCTATTGTTCATTTTAACCTTTGCAAGAAATGGAATTGAAAGGTTCTTTTTAAGCCCAAATGAAAACTAGTGTTCTAAAGATGAAAAGATGACAAATTCCTAAGAAAGTGTTAAACAAACACTTAAGTGTTTAAAAACACTTTGATTGGACAAAATATTATCACCGTGCTCCTCTTCCCTTAGTTTTCAATTTCCAACCTACAAAGGAAAAAAAAGAAGTAAGGTTCTAGAAAAACACAGAGATTAAAAAGCAGCAAACAAAGGAAGAAGCAATCATAAATTAAAGCACGTGCTAAAAATTAAATTTCTCCCTTTTACTATCTTCCAGCATCACAACTCGTGAAGGCGTCGCTATTTTTTCCTCCCAGCGTCGCTCTTACAGTGCCGCTTACCAGTCAGCGACACTCTGTGTCAGGACAGAGAGCACGATTGCATTGCTATTTTGCCTAGCGTCACATTTTCTGTCAACGTCGGAGTTTATAAATTTTTTGAAACTTCTACAGATTGGCGAGTCCAACGGCGGAGTTAAGAATTTGAATTTTTTGGTGGGATGAGCCCAGCGGCACTAAAACAGTGATTCTGACAAGCCCACGGTGCTAAAACAGTGACGCTAACGAGCCCGCGGTGTTAAAACAGTGACACTGATGAGCCCACATTAGAATTTCCTATGTGTCAAGAAAATGCATAAATTTTTAGGAAATGTTAGAAATTTTGATGTCAAGCCCTCCTTCTAGCACCAAATGTGCGAACCCTTTTCCGAGTACCTGCAAAACAACATGAATAAACGAGTTAGACAAGGAATTACAAGCTAAAAGAAGGATTCCCCATGAAATCCATTTGCAAACTCAAAATAGGAAAGAAAATAAGCAAGAACACAATGAAATTGATAAACCAAACATTAAATCCTAATTTAAATAGCAAACACTTTATCCCATGGGGGAATTGGTGCCAATTTGATGTGAAAATTGGGCCTTTCCCAATTCCTATGATGCAAGATTCAAATTTTGAAGAGATTGTTGATCCACTTTGTTGATGAAAGATGGAGACTCTAAGCTAAATCTGCAAAAAGCCTATTTAAGAATTCAAATGATGGATGGAAATGGCTAAGTATTTTAGCATGGTAACTTTGCTCAAATTGCGGATGATAAAATGAGGAGAGGAGCTCTTCATTTATAGATTGATAAGTTGAAGAGATGTCCAAATTTGATCAATGTGGGACAAAGATTCAACCAATGATATGATGCCACTTGTCAACATGTGAGAAGATGAAGGTTGAGCAAGTTTTGAGTATTGTGCAAATAAATGCCAATATTTGAAATTCAAATTTGTTGAAATGACATGTAAGAGGGAAGGGAAAATGCAATAAATGCCACTTGCCTCAAGGCAAAGGACATGTAAGAGGTTTTAAATGCCTTGTTGGATGTACATGTTGACTTGGAATTTTTGAATTCAAATTGAGAGAATATTACAAAAGATGCCTTGTGAGGAAAATATGGATTTAAAAAATGAATTAAATCTATTTTCATGTGCAACTTGGATTATCTAGAGGATGTGACATGAGATGAGGTTAAATTAATCAAGGGTTTAATTAATTTAACAGGAGATTAGATGATGTGACTTATTTGACTTAGATTTATGGATTTATTTAAATCAAATAAGAGAGGAATATGATAAGAGGCTAATTAAATAAATTTTTTGATTTATTTAATTAAAAGGATGGTGTTAGATTAAATTAAATAAGGTTTTAATTTATTTAATTTAATGGATAGACTTTAGAGATTTAATCAATTAAATTGATTATTTAATTAAATAGGGATAATTAGACCATATGGATTGATTTAATTAACAAGAGAAAGTGACTTAATTAGACAAAATGATTTATTTAATTAAGAGATGAATATTGATGAATTTAATCAAATAAGGGAATTTGATTAAACGGTTAGACCGAGGGATGATTTAGGAAGGCGATGTTAGTAAGTTAGGATCGGATGCACGATGTCAATTAGTATGTTTTCAATGTCTACAGTAAGAAGAATAACAGTCACTTGAGATGTAATAGTCAAAAAGAGGCTGAGTGACAAGATAATAAAGTTCAAACCTTGCATAGTAAAGTGGATATTTTAACAGTGAGTTTCCTTACCCCCTTGCTGACCTTAAGGGTTTTTCAAATGCTTTTGGTAGTGTTAGACAAGGAAAATGCAATCAGGGAATGACTGTCCAAATGAAGTAACATTGGTAATCATAGGTTCAATGTTTCTTCTTAACCATTAATGTATAATGGAGGTAGTCGATTGCATGTTTTAGAAGTGTTTTGAGACTCATTAAATATGGGAGAATAGTGAATAATACCTTGTGGACTATGAATTAGTGTCAATAAGGTTGAAGGATCTTAAGAACTACAATACCATGAAACAATGAGTCCCCTGTAGTAAGTAGGCAGTCTATAGGGCATAGTTTGATTTTATAGAAGGATGCTCATGAAAGGAGTCTTCAAGTGATAGTGAGTGAGCTATTTGAGATTGCAACTGAGGGTGCAATACCCAGTCTTAAAGGAAGTTAGCAAAGTAGTAAATGTGCAAGAAAATCAAATTGTACACAACAAACAATTCACAATGTTATCTTGCATAATGCCTTGAGCTTGAAGACAAAAATCTCATTGTATCTTCATGATGAAAGTGGTGACCTTAATGGTCAATCACTGGCAACCATGATTTTAAAACATGTTATTGTGCATGTGGAGGCAACATTTTAAGCAAGCCAGTGAGTGGTGGTTTGGAACAATGGCAGGTATGAAGGACTTGCTTTATATGCATACTATGCAGTCTAGCTTAAGACACTGTTCTTAGAAGAGATTGAAGGTGGATTATGGAACTCAAGGGTTACCATGAAAAGAATTAAAGCAAAGACTGTGATCTATTTAAAAGCCACGGTCATGAAGATATTAAAGATGTCACATGCAAAACCCTAGTAGCTAGAGTAATGAATACAGTGCCAAAGAGGATAGTGTATTGGGGTAGATTTAGGAGATCTCCACATTATCTAATTACAGGGAAATACGTCATTTATTTTTTTTTTTAATTAAAATAAATCATTCTAAACCCTATATAGGATACATTGATACTTCAAAATCCTCTGAAGGAATTTGAGATTATGCAAATATATGTCAAGTAAATACCTAGATTACAAATAGTAGCAGGAACAATGTAAGATTTGTTGAGCAGAGCAAGAATGAGATAAGCAGTAATGAATCCTATGCCTCCTTTCATGTACATCTCATCACCATTCTCTGTCATTCTTTATAGAAAGACTTCTCCATTTTGGCGGTCTATGCTTGAAAATAATGTTTTGACGAAGGTTTTAGAGTATGTTTATTAAAATGAAAACTCCATTCTAGTGGGCTATGCTAAAAATAATGTTTTGACGAATGTTTTAGAGTATGTTTATTAAAATGAAAACTCCATTCTAGTGGGCTATAAAAATAATTTTTGACAAAAGTTTTAGGGTATGTTTATTAAAGTTTTAGAGTATTTTGGCGGGCTATATTCTTGATTCCTTAAATGATTTATTCAAATGGATTGTGACTAAATAAATGACTAACTATTTAGTCATTTTTATTTGTGTGACTAAATAATTTTTAATCAACAACCAAACTAGTAATTTATTTACTCATTTATAGCTGAGTTGCAAAAAATGAGTAGAATTTAGTCATTTTTAGTTGTTGTGACTAAAATTTTTAGTCACCTAGTCATTTATTTGCCAAATTCTACTAGTGTGTGCTTCCTTGTGCGATTAGGGCTCTCTCAATGTTGAGGGCCCTAGGTATAAGCTCGTCATAAGAAGTGACACATTGCATCTTTAACTAAAAAGATAAATCCATATTGAAATTAGCAATGATGATTCTGACTTGTTGCTCCTTAGGAATGGGTCACTTTCTCTCACTAGCTCGCTACCTCCATCGTTGAAGGAAGTTTGCGATCAAGTTCAATATTCTGATTTTAGGAGTCTTAATGGTTGGAAATCATAGTAAAATCATAATTTAATAAGTTTTGGAATTACCATTTTAAAGTGTTTTTTGGGGTCATTAACCTCAGACTATCTTCTCTTTTGTAGGGGTGGTTGCATACCAAACTTTTTTGGTGTAAAATATCAGAATAATTAGATTTTGTTACCTGTCTATGAATAAAAATTATTGGAGTGTGAGTTTGATATTTTTTGAAGATCTAAATAGTCAAGCTTGGTAAAGAAAAATCATGTCAGATAATATTAGTCCAGAACAAAATGAAGAGGCACTTGATGGATTGTGGGCTAGATTGAAAAGAAAGGGTGATGGGAAATGCTATTGTCCTTGCAATAATTGCAAAGGCTTAAAGATGAGACAACTTTTAATCACAATAGCTGAGAAACATTGTAGGCAACATGGTCACATTGAAGGGGGGCATGATTATTGTCGATTGGTAAGTTGTTCATTATATGTGTTTATATTGATTGAATTTGTAAATGTTTATATTATTTTGACATTTTATATATATATATATATATATAATCAATTGATCATGATCATGGTTTATTTGTGTCTATAATTATTATAAAGGTGGGGTGCCCTAGGGCAGATGATATGGATTATCACGGCCTGAAGAATGTGGTTTTGCAAGCGGATGAACATGGAGCTGTGAATATTGAAGATGAAGTTAATGATCCTATGGAAGAAGATTATCATCTGCTAGAAAATACAGTTGAAGATAATGGAACAAATACATTGATCCATGACAAATTTAGTCCAAAAGAGTTGATCATGATGATCAAGATGACTGGTGCAGGAGCACCTAGAGAGTATTGGAAAACACTAGGCAATTTTGGAAGCGTAGTAAGCAATTTTGAGGTTTTATACTTCAAGGTCATGTTGAACCTCTTGTTTTGTGTTTAAGATGTTAGGACATGTTAGAAGAATTTGGTTCACTAGTTCTTGGTAGATTGGATGAGTTTACTCAACTTGTGTTCCTTTAGGTTTCTCTAGGAGCTAGGAATAAGCCCAAAATGTTGCATTTATGCAATTTTGGCCTTTTGAGGTGGTTAGGTCCGACCAAAGGGAAAAGAAACTACCTTGGAAGCCTTTATAAGGTAGCCCTCGAACTAGAATGAGGGTTGGAAAAACATTGGATTTGTAATAAGTTTGAAGATTGTGAAAACAGCGACAATTTAGAGTGTTTTTTCTTATTTTGTTCTGTTCTTGTTCCTGAAGCAGTAGTAAATGAATTGATCAAGGAATTTAAAGTAGTTGAGAATGTGGTCAATTTTTATTTAAGCATTGTTGGTTACAGTAGATTATTGGTTTCTCATTTCCAAGCATTCTTGTAAATTCCTTGTTCTTCTTTCAATTTGCAGTCTTGACTGGTAAACTGTGAAAATGGAGTTGTAGTTTACATTTCCACTGTACCTGAAGTACGGGCTTGTTGGAAATGTGGTTTAACTCCATGCTTGTACATAAAGTAGGGGTAGCATTCATTAGTAGTCAGAAAATGCTGGAAAAATACTGTTCCTAGGCAAGCTTGACAGTGCCCGAGTAGGACAATCAAGAAGTGCAAAACACAAAGGTTGCAGGGGTATCAATTCATTTGCAACCCAAGGTGTGTAGTGGATGCAGGGGTCTTGAAAAAGGTCTGGTAGGAAGGTAGAGTCCCCACCAAATCATTTGGTGGTTGAAGGAGGCAGACAGATCACTGATTTTCCAAGAAAAGGCCTAAAAAGCCCTAATTCCCACAAAATTAGGGTTGAGCTTGTGTACGGCCTGTGAAGGCCCAAAACCCCAAAATTCCTTGAGAGGTTGGCAATTGAACCAGGGTCTCAAAAAGAAGTTTGTGATGAACCTTATTAGGATTGGAGTTATAGCCTAATTTCTCGGGCTAAGAGGCCTAAGTGGGGCTCAAGGGCTACTAGCCCATCTTAAACCCTAGACTAGGGTTTGAGGGAAGCGAAGGAGATTTGAAGGCTTGTGACTGATCAAGAACCATGGAGGGATGGTTTTGAAGCTATAGAAGACACCACATGCCCCTGCAACAAGTTGGTAAGGTTTGGAGAGTTAGTTGTCCTTTAGGAAGATTAAGGGCCAAGGAGAGAATAAAGGAGTAAGCACCAAGATTGACTTGGTTAGGTGTATGCAGATGATAGTAGGGTTGGATAGGAGAACCAAGGGTTCCTAACAAGCTTTAGGACCTATAGGTTAAGAAGGTGGAGAGTAACACCAAATGGGTTTGCCTAGGAGTGACCTAGAGCATGGGACAATGATTAACTCAACCAACCATATCCTATTAGATTGGTATCAGAGCAAGTTAAATATTTGGGAAAGAGTAATATATGTCAGAGGTTGAGTCAAGTGATACTACCATCATGGTGACAAATGCATAATTGGCCAAGATGGTTGAAGAGCAGGAGGAAGATAATAGACAATTGAGGGAAAGGATAGCCCAACTTGAACAAGCAATGAGGACTGCACAATTTGAAGGATACCTAAGGAAGAAGAAGTTGCAGAGGAAGACAAGACCCCTGAACCTGACCCTATCCTAAAAGAAGATCCTTTCTTGAAGGCATTGAAGTCCTTGAGTGGAAAAGCACTTGAAGGCATACCAATATTTAGTGGGAAAATGGAAGCTGATCTAGTCATGGATTGGATAGAAGGAAGGGAGAACCATTTTGAGTGTGATGGAGTCACTGAAGCATAGAAGGTAAAGGTGGAAAAATCAAGACTAAGAGGTTTTACCTTGACATGGTGGAAATTCATTTTGATAGAGAGGGAAAAGTAAGGCAAGCAGCCTATTTCAACTTGGAAAGGAATGGTTGCCAAAGTAAGAGAAGCCTATATGCCAGATGACTATGAGATTCAGTTACATAAGAAGAGGAAAAGCTTAAGGCAAAAGGACCAAGATGTGAACACTTATACTAAAGAGTTTCAAAAACTTTGTATGAGGTCCAATGTTACAGAGGATGAAAGTCTTAAGGTAGATAGATACCTTAACGGTTTGAAATGGAACATCCAAGAGGAGATGGCTCTTTGGAGTCCTAAGAAAGTACATCAGTGTTACCAATTGGCTATCAAGATTGATGAAAGGAACAAGAGGAAGCAAGATCAGACTTCTAAGGGCAGAGGCAAAGGCAGAGATCAAAGAGATCAAAGAGGACAGCGTGGTGGCTACCAAGGTAGAAGCAATGGCCAAAGAAACCAAGGAGAATCTAAACTCACAGATCATGGAGGTGAAACATCTTCTAGAGGAGGATATAATAGAGGTAGAGGACCTCAAGGAGGTTCAAATAGAGGAAGAGGAGTAGGTAGGAGCAATTCTTATTTTGCAAACATGAAATGCTACCATTGTAATCAAGTAGGCCATCCTGCTTATAGATGCCCAGAGAAATCATCTTCATCAAGCAATGAAAAGAGAGTGGCTTATACACAAGAGGACACCCTGAGTCCTAAGGCATCTAAGGTCAGTCATATTGAATCTGAGGTAGGAGAGAATCTGGTGTTCAATAGAGTCCTGATCAGACAACCGGTCAAAGAGGAACCAAAATAGAGGAGAGCTCTATTTAGAGTAAGGTGCAAGATACTTGGTAAAGTATGCAAGGTCATAGTAGATTCAGGTTGAACAGACAATATCATCTCAGAAGAGGCAATGATGAAACTAAAATTGGAGAAGGTACCCCACACTAACCCTTATAAGGTCACATGGCTAAACAAAGGGCAGAGTGTTTTAGTGAATGAGCAAGTAACGGTGGAGTTCTCCATTGGAGGATATAAAGACAAGTTAGTTTGTGATGTTTTACCCATGGATGCATGTCATCTACTACTGGGTAGACCATGGCAATATGATAGGAGTGTCATATATGATGGGAAAGAGAACACCATCTCATTTAAGAAGGATGGGAAGACTTTTAAGTTGCAGTCACTGACAGAAGAAGAAGGACAGTCAAAGACACCAACCATCATGTTGAGCAGTGGTAAATAGTTCCTTAACAACCTACATCAGGGGAGTGAAGGATATGTGGTTGTGTTACAACCTAAAGAGGAAGATAAGGCTGAAAAGACAGTCTGACCAGAAGTAATATAAAAGTTGCTTGATAGGTACAAGAGTATAGTCAGTGATGGTACACCTGCAACTCTACCACCAAAGCGAGCCATAAGTCATCAAATTGACTTCATACCTGGAGCCTCATTACCTAACAAAGCAGCATACAAACTCACACCAGATTAGAATTTGGAGGTAGCTAGGCAAGTGCAAGAATTATTGGATCAAGGATTGATTCAAAAGAGCATCAGCCCATGTGCAGTACCAGTGGTTTTGGCAACAAAGAAGGGAGGTAAATGGAGGTTATGCACTAATTCTAGGGCAATAAATAGGATCAGTATTAGGTATAGGTTCCCTATTCCTAGAATTGAAGACTTGATGGATTGTCTTGGAGGCGCTCGGTTCTTCACCAAGTTGGATCTTAAGAGTGGATACCATCAGATCATAATTAAGGATGATGATGAGTGGAAGACAACTTTTAAGACAAATGATGGGTTATATGAGTGGAGAGTGATGCCATTTGGTCTCTCTAATGCCCCTAGCACATTCATGAGGCTCATGAATGAAGTGCTCAAGGATTTTATAGGGATATTTGTGGTAGTGTATCTTGATGACATCCTCATATACAGCAAGACAACAAAAGAGCATTTGAAACATGTGGAGCAAGTTCTTAGAAGGTTGCAAGAGGAGAAATTGGAAATCAATCTAGAGAAGTGTGAGTTCTTTAAGCAAGAGCTTGTCTATTTGGGTTTTGTAGTGTCCAAAGGCTCATTAAAGATGGATCCAAGCAAGGTAGAAGCTATCCTAAACTGGCCTACACCAACCACAGGGACAGAGGTAAGAAGTTCTCATGGATTAGCTCAATTTTATAGGAAATTCATAAGGAATTTTAGTGGTATATATGCACCAGTCTTAGATACAATCAAGGGTGGTATAAAAACTAAGTTTGTGTGGACTCAAGAAACTGAGAAAGGGTTTGAAAGACTGAAACAAGAGGTGGCAACTCAACCAATTATCTTATTACCTAGTTTTGACAAGTTGTTCATTGTTGAATGTGATGCTAGTGGAGTGGCAGTAGGAGGTGTGCTTAGTCAAGAGGGCAGGCCTATAGCCTTCTTTAGTGAGAAGCTCAATGAAGCAAAGAAGAAGTATTCAACCTATGACTTAGAACTTTATGCTTTGGTTCAGTCACTTAGGAAATGGAGGCATTATCTTCTACCCAAGGAGTTTGTAGTCTTTACTGACAATTAGGCACTCAGTTTTATCAACACTCAAGAGAAGTTGAGTAATAGGCATTTGAAATGGATGGAATACATCCAAGATTTTACCTTCACCATCAAGCACAAGAAGGGATAGCTAAACAAAGTGGCAGATGCATTGAGTAGGAGATTGTTGACAGTGCAAGAGATACAGATCAAGAGCATTGGCATAGAGAGTTTCAAGGATCTATATGGGGAAGGTGAAGACTTTTCAGAGGTCTATAAGGTATGTTCTAATTTTGAAAACCATTTCCATAGCCAATACTCAGAGTACACATTGCAAAGTGGGTTATTGTTTAAGAGAAATCAGTTATGTGTTCCAAGAGGGTCAATGAGGGAAAATATGATTCAGGAAAAGCATAATGGTAGTCTTAGTGGACATTTTGGCATAAATAAGACTTTAGAGCTAGTGCAAAGATTCTATTATTGGCCTAAGTTGGCAAGAGATGTTAGGAAGTATGTGGAACAATGTGTTGTATGTATGAAAGCTAAGGTAGGAGCTTGTAATGCTGGTTTATATCAACCCCTACCCATTCCTAATAGACCATGGGAGTGTGTGAGCATGGATTTTGTGGTAGGCCTTCCTAAGAACAAAACTGGTTTTGATAGTGTTTATGTAGTAGTGGATAGATTTAGCAAGATGAGTCATTTTATCCCTTGCAAAACTACTCATGACGCTAGTTACATAGCTCATCTTTTCTTCAAGGAGGTAGTAAGGATCCATGGACTACCTTTGAGCATTATTTCAGACAGGGATGTGAAGTTCATGAGTCACTTTTGGAAGACTCTATGGAGTAGATTGGGTACAAATCTGTCATTTGGATCAGCTTACCATCCTCAGACCGATGGTCAAACAGAGGTGGTTAACAGGGTGCTAGGTAATCTTCTATGGTGCTTAACTAAAGAATATGGATAGACATGGGATATGGTTATCTCCCAAGCTGAGTATGCTTATAATGACAGTGTCAACTGGACCACAGGGAAGAGTCCATTTGAGGTTGTGTATGGGATGCACCCAAGAGGAATATGTAAGCTCAGATATCTTGGAACTATGGAACAAAGAAGTGGACATGCAGAATATTTCATTCAAACCATGAAGGAGATTCAAGAACATGTCAAGAGGATAGCCATTGAGGCTACACAAAAAGTGAAGGAGAAGGAAAATATGTCAAGGAAAGATGTGTAATTTCAAGTAGGGGACTATGTTATGGTCCACCTTAACAAATCAAGGTTGTAGAAGGGAATTTCAACCAAGTTTTAGATGAAGAGAATGGGTCCATGCAAGAAATTGGCCAAGTATGACAAGAATTCATACAAGGTGGAGTTACCCACCGATCTAGGAATCTCACCAGTGTTCAATGTAGTTGATTTGATCAAGTATAAGGGGACAGTCAATGATGTGGATCAGAATAGTTAGGAGATCTTCAAGGACATCAGGAATGTCTCCTCACCTAGTCAAGACAAGCCTTAGGCAGAGAAGATCTTGGAGTCAAGAGTCCAAAAGTCTACAAGAAACAAGGTGTACATGGAGCACCTTATCAAGTGGAAGAACAAGCATGAATCGGAAGCTACATGGGTACAAGAAGATCAGTTCTATAATTTTGGTATTGACCTATCATTGGTCTCTCCTTCCATTCCCTAGTGTTTGGGCTGAGAGGGGGAGAATGGTGCAGGAGCACCTAGAGAGTATTGGAAAACACTAGGCAATTTTGGAAGCCTAGGAAGCAATTTTGAGTTTTTTATACTTCAAGGTCATGTTGACCATCTTGTTTTGTGTTTAAGATGTTAGGAAATGTTAGAAGGAATTTGGTTTAGTAGTTCTTGGTAGATTGGATGAGTTTAATCAACTTGTGTTCCTTTAGGTTTCTCTAGGAGCTAGGAATAAGCCCAAAATGTTGCATTTATGCAATTTTGGCCTTTTGAGGTGGTTAGGTCCGACCAAAGGGAAAAGAAACTACCTTGGAAGCCTTTATAAGGCAGCCCTTGAACTGGAATGAGGGTTGGAAAAACATTGGATTCGTAATAAGTTTGAAGATTGTGAAAACAGTGACAGTTTAGAGTGCTTTTTCTATTTTTGTTATGTTCTTGTTCCTGAAGTAGTAGTAAATGAATTGATCAAGGCATTTAAAGTAGTTGAGAATTTGGTCAATTTTTCTTTAAGCATTGTTGGTTACAGTAGATTGTTGGTTTCTCGTTTCCAAGCATTCTTGTAAATTCCTTGTTCTTCTTTCAATTTGCAGTCTTGACTGGTAAACTGTGAAAATGGAGTTGTAGTTTACATTTCCACTGTACCTGAAGTATGGGCTTGTTGGAAATGTGGCTTAACTCCATGCTTATACATAAAGTAGGGGTAGGAGTCATTAGTAGTCAGAAAATGCTGGCAAAAGACTGTTCCTAGGCGAGCTTGACACTGCCCGGCTAGGACAGTCAAGAAGTGCTAAACACAAAGGTTGCAGGGGTATCAATTCATTTGCAACCCAAGGTGTGTAGTGGATGCAGGGGTCTTGGAAAAGGTCTGTCAAGAAGGTAGAGTCCTCACCAAATCATTTGGTGGTTGAAGGAGGCAGACAGATCACTGACTGTCCAAGAAAAGGCCTAAAAAGCCCTAATTCCCACAAAAATAGGGTTGAGCCTGTGTACGGCCTGTGAAGGCCAAAAACCCCAAAATTTCTTGAGAGGTTGGTAATTGAACCAAGGTCTCAAAAAGAATTTTTTGATGAACCTCAGTAGGATTGGAGTTATAGCCTAATTTCTCGGGCTAAGAGGCCTAATTGGGGCTCAAGGGCTACTAGCCCATCTTAAACCCTAGACTAGGATTTGAGGGAAGCAAAGGAGATTTGAAGGCTTGTGACTAATCAAGAACCATGGAGGGATGGTTTTGAAGCTATAGAAGACACCACATGCCCCTGCAACAAGTTGGTAAGGTTTGGAGAGTTAGTTGGCCTTTAGGAAGTTTAAGGGCCAAGGAGAGAATACAGGAGTAAGCACCAAGATTGACTTGGTTAGGTGTATGAAGATGATAGTAGGGTTGGCCAGGAGAGCTAGGGGTGTCTAACAAGCTTTAGGACCTATAGGTTAAGAAGGTGGAGAGTAACACAAAAAGGGTTTGCCTAGGAGTGACCCAGAGCATGGGACAGTGATTGTCTCAGACAACCCTATCCTATCAATGACTTTCATGATGTTCATGATTTACTTGTACTTGAGAAGGCATACGAGCCCCTTCATTAAGGCTTCCAAATAACTCTTCTCTCTATTGTATTGTTGTTGTTGAACTTGAAGGTTATGAATGGTTTGTCAAACATAGCAATCTCATGGATGTTAAGGTATGCCATATATGTCATCTTTTTTCATCTATTTTAATTGTTGTCAGTTCATCACTAGTAAATAAATGATGAAATATGTACCATTAATATTCTTTATATTAACAAATTATTTTTTGTTGTAGATTGATTAGTGAATTTTTGTTACCACCATCAAATATTTTACCTCGCTCATACGGAGATTTATCTGCCATTATGAAAGATATCGGAATGGAGTATCAAGTAATAGATGCATGTCCCAATGATCATATTATATATCATAAACAACATGAATTTGTAATAGAATGCCCAAAATGTCATATCAGTAGATATCAAACAGATCAACTAACAAAAAAGGTTCCTCACAAGGTTCTTTGTTATATTCCCATTATTCCACGTATGCAATGATTATTTAGGTGTGAAAGCTTAGTGCAATTTATGGATTACCATGCAAAAAATAGAAGTGGAGATGACATTCTTTGAATGCCTACAGATGGTTATGCATTTAGGTACATGGAGGAAAAATGGCCACACTTTAAAGAAGAACCTTGTAATCTCAGGCTTTCATTGGGAGCGAACGGTGTCAATCCATTTGGAGAGCTAAGATCTATTTACTCGGTGTGGACTATTTTTGTTATCAACAATAACATTCCTCCATGGATGTCAATAAGGAGGGAGCACATAATGTTGTCAATGATTGTTCCAGGTATTTGTTTACATAGATTTTTTTTAACGTAGTAGCATCTCATTTGTCTTATTTGTTGCATACTGACTTATATTTTTTCATTCAATAGTCATGTACATTAATTTATATGTATTGCAATAAAATGGTTATAATAATTATGTAATATTTATGTTCATTCAACTAGGTAAGTACCAAGTTAAAGATATGAATATATATATATCAAACCTCTTATTGATGAGTTACTAAAGTTATGGAATGGCGTCACTATGTATGACATCTCTAGACCAATAGGACAAAGACAATTTCAATTCCATGCAATGCTTGTATGGACAATTCATGATGCCCCAGGGCTAATACATTTTTGTGGTATGTTATAATGTTCGACTGCACTTTAAAATTATTTAACTTGATGAAGTAGATATCATGCATGGGTATGTGCAGGATCATCATGGAAAAAACAGGCCCTTAAGTGGCAAAAAATTCAGAAAAATCAGAGTTAGGCAACTTGACGTAAAAATTTGAATAAGTTATCTATATTATTTCAAAAATATGTAAGAATATAATTTGTAGAAAATAGAATGTAGTTTCTAAACTACTAGGTTTATTTAAAAAAACAAAATCTATTTGGTGAAAATTTGAAATTTCAATGCAATAGTACTTAAATTTCAAAAAAAATAAGAAGTAGGTGTTTGTCTCACCACCCTAACCACAATAAAATGATAATATATTTTTATAATATTTTAGATATAAGTAGAGGACTCATGTCCGATGTGATGCATATTTTTTTGTAATTTTTTTCCAAGTAATTAATTAATTATGATTTTTTTATGACAACTTTTAAAAATATAAAAACTCATACTTCTAACCACCTTAACTTGGTCAAAACTTCATAAAATTCATTTTTTTTAAATCTATAGTATACGAATTATAGAATGTGATGCATGTTTCAGATTAAAAAAATGTGATACTGTTTGAAAGCTATAGATGTTTTTCAATCAACCTATCAATCAAGACTTTAGTCGTAATTCAAATAGAAAATGAATAATAATTATTTATTAAATTCAAAGTAAAGTATAATTTATATTGGTAGAAATATGAGAATCTCCTTTAAAAACCCTTTTTGTTTTATTAATTTTGGGTAAAAAAATGTTGTAAGCCACATACCCTACATATACCCATCATATTGCCACTTTTTGGCCCATCATGATCCTGCACATACCCACATGTTTTTAAAATAATCTATTAATTATATATAATTATAAAAATTGACATATTTAATCCAATTATATATGATCTTGTAGGTCTTCAAACAAAGGGAAAATTTGCATGTCCAATTTTTAGTCCCAAGATGAAATCTCGTCATTCAACAAGTCTAGGAAAGTAGGTGTTTGATGAGTATAGGCACTTCCTCAATAGAAATCATAAGTATCAAACTACTAAAAAACATATTTTTAATGGGAAAGAGGAGACTACATCAAAACCAAGAAGAATGACACCTTGCCTATGGAAGTTGGAATATAATAGAATTAATCGTCAAGGTTATACATTGGATCAAATTGTTTATCTATCATATATGATATGTTTTGAATTTATATTTTTATATTGTGTTGTGTTTACTCATGTTGTAATTGACAATGATTGATGTTGTTAATTTGTTTAACTTATATGTTTCATGAAGGTCATCAAGGAATTAATGGTCGGCTTCCACAAGGACTGAAAAGTTA
The DNA here is from genome assembly GCA_007258455.2 of Sequoia sempervirens. Lineage (NCBI taxonomy): Eukaryota > Viridiplantae > Streptophyta > Pinopsida > Cupressales > Cupressaceae > Sequoia > Sequoia sempervirens. The sequence goes on along the minus strand of VDFB02281492.1, from coordinate 107,806,304 downwards.
TCCTAGACAATTTAGTAGGTTGCCCTACTATGAGTAGCTACAAATTATACATTTGTTTGATACAATGCATATAAGAAATAATATAATAGAAAATTTATGGAAAATATTGGATAGAAAGCATGACAAAGAAAAAAATTGTCAAAATTTGTAGTGACATTCAAGAAGCCAATCATGCAATGAAAAATTTCATTCAATTAAATAGCAATGGAGACCAAATTAATATAATTTCCCTTCATTGGTTATTAACAGAGCAACAAAGCAATGCTATAAAATAATTCATACGAAAAATTTGATTTCCCACAGGATTTGCTGTGAACATAAACAATATAATAACAAAGAAAGGTGAATTTGGGTCAGGGATGAAAACACATGATTGGCATACCTTCATTAAGGTGATTATTCTGGTATATTATATACACTTGTATAATGCATGTACTTTTCAGTGTATTGTGTTTACTACTTTTGAAAAAATAATGAAAAGATCATTTTATAATTGTTGTAGTACGTTCTACCTCTATCTCTCCTAGACAACTTTGACAACAATGTCAAGCAAGTTATATATGATCTTGGAAAATACATGAGGTAAGTAGCAATATTTGTTCAATTCATTATATACATTTTATAATTTCCATTTGTTTAAATACTTGTTATTTAATATATTGTATATTTTTGTTAAATCTCGTTAATATATTTGTGCCTCGAATCACTTGTAGATGGCTGTCATCTAAAGAAATCCATAAAAAAGATATAAATTATTGGAAGAGAAAAATTCCTCATCTAATGTGTGAAATGCAAAAGTTTCTATCTTCGACATTTTTCAATGCACAATAACACTACCTCATACACCAAGTTGAGGAGATTGAATTGTGTGGACCTATACACACAAGCTCAATGTGGATGGTTGAGAGGCACTTGAAATTTTTGAAGGCTTTGGTTAGACAAAGAGCACATCCTAAGGGTTCTATGGTGGAGGGATATATGGTATACTAGACCATGGTATACATTAGTGAATATCTTCCTAAGTTTGCAGCAAAGATCTATGTAGATCGCATTTGGGATCCCAACTCCATTAACAAATTTGAAGGGGAGTACCTGATGGGGAAAGGTAGATTGAGGAAAGTGAGAGATAATTATAAGATGGTCATGAAGATTAATTGGAATATATTTTACATATGGTTTTTGTGTATATTTTACTTATTTAATTTTTAATCTTCAATATACATCAATTATAAATTAAGGTCGTATACTATGGTATTTAACTAATTATACATCATTTGTGAATGTCAAATTTTTTTGATACAGTTGGTCGAGAGTGGGATGCACTACATTTGTATGTCACCAACAATCTTGATTGGATGATGGTATGGAATGAATGATGTCAACAATCTGGTTGCACATTAACATGGTAAGGTGTGGCTTCATTGGTTAAAGAAGCTCATCGTAATGGAGATTCCAATGTTACATAAAGGGAAATTGATTTAGCATATGGTTTAAGAGATAAACAAGTACATATAAATATATTAATCACCCATATTATTTAATTATTTTTAATTATATATTGATGTATATATATGTTGAGATTGTTTTCTTTGCATACATTCAGCCAAGAATAAATATGTTTATCAATTGATGATATTGCAATAATTTTTACATGTTTGACATATTGCAGGTGACACACGACAAGGCTATGTGGTGCAATGGTCGTAAATTTTGAATCAAAATGTTGGATGACATGAAGAAAACTTGTGATTATGGTATAACTACAGTCTTTCAGGTGACTAATGTTTCATCTAGAAGTGACATACATCTAGAAGTCTTAGAAAATCGATACTATGAGATTTTGTATGATATACTTGAGTGTGACTTTAAGTCCTTTAGATTAATTATGTTCGTCGTCCTATGGTATAGACTACGATTGAATGAAAATGATCCTGAGAGAACTGTTATTGAACATGATAATGGATTTACAATGGTTAGTCCAAGGTTGATCGAGCGAGCTTGAAATGAGCCCTATGTTCTTCCAAGTCAATGTGAGTAGGTATTTTACTCAGAGGTTCTAGGTAAACCAGGTTGGCCATTTGTTGTTAGACATGATCTAAGAGGAAGGCCGGTAAAGTATAATGTGGTGGAAGAAGAAGATATTGAAGAACTAGAAGATGATGTAGATGATGATCAGGATCAATAGTTAGTTGATGATGTCCCTAACGAAGATGGCGAAGAGGAGGAACTATATCATGATGATGTAGGAGTTAATGTTCATGAAGATGATATCTATGTGGATGATGACATTATCAAAACTGATATTGATGATGATGATGATGATTATATGACTAATCCTTACAATGTCAAATCTGGATCAGATGATATAGACAAAGAGTTGGATGAAGAAGAAGATCAATGACATTGAAATGTATGAGTTATGCGATTATATTATCTATTTGATATTAATTTCTTGATAGAATTATATTTGACTTATGTGGTTATATAATTAATTCATGACATTTTTAATTTTTATGCTATTACATAATTAATTTAATGATGTACTTTTTCATGTTTGAAATGTCAAAAAATTAAAATATTTCAATAGTGATGTTAACAACCTTGAAATTAGTGTGTTTTATGTTTCATGTGATCATAAAAGATTAAAAAGTCAGTTGTAGAGGTGTTTGTTCATTGGTTGATATGTAAAGGCCTTTAAAAGGAATAAAGTGATCATTATAATGGTTTTTGATGGTTGAGGATTTAAAATACAAGCTCTTGACATTCAAAAATCTGTGTTTTTCTTCAAAAATTTTGTATTTTTTCCTATTATGCAGTATTGTACGGTCACATGCAGCCATATTTTGATGTGAAATAAATTATAGGTCATGAAGATATGTGTTAGCTTTGATTTGAATTTGATTTGAGGATTTAAGGTGTTGATTTGAGTTTGAAAGCTTCATTTCTTTGCATACAGCCTAGTTACCCTATTTTTGAGGGTTTTACAGTCAAAACATGATATAAAGTGGCTCTTACACTTTTGTGATTATTTTAGCTTGTGTAAGAGGCCCCATGGATACTGTTGTAATTGTAGGATGCATGAATAGGGCGTAGGATGAGAAATAAAGAAGGTATAGCTGTTGTCCTCAAGAGTTTTGTGAAGAAAAGCATGTGAAATGAGAGGTGCAAGCCTAGGTTTCAACAAAACATGTATGAGAGATATGATTCTATTAATTTTTATCCATGTGCAGACCTAATGGGTTGTTTCTGAACACTGAATATAAATGATATACATACATACACACACATATATACATATACATATATACATATATATATACATATATACATATATATATGTATGTATGTAGATGTATTTTTAAATATAAATGTAAGTGCAATTACTAGATGCTCTTCTAGAACAATAAATGCAACATATCATTAAAGAAATTTATATCTATGTATATAAATGTGTATTTCTAAATGCAAGTGTAAATGCAAAGAGCATATGGTTTTGTAGTGTTATAGATACAACGTATCCATATATTAATGTAATTGAAATTCTAAAGTCTTCAACACATATAATATGAAATTGATCAAATTATTAAACTACATGAGAAATGAATGAAAACCGTAAATGCATATGTATGTGTATTTGTAAATGTAAGTGTAAAATAAATAAAAATTATAAAAATTATAAAAGAATACAAGGAAAGGTTTAGAGTTTAGAGTGGGAGAGAGATAGAGGGTAGAGGGTTTAAGGGTTTAGAGTTTAAGGGTTAATGGTTTAGGGTTTAAGGTTAAAGGTAGAGGGTGTTGGTTTGTTTTTTACACTGTAACCAGGTTGGTCTTCTAATCTACCTATGGGATTGCCAATTCCAATCAAGGGTAGCTCGAAGGACCTGGACCAACTGATGAGGACTTTAAAAATCCTCCTACACTTTGGGCTCTACAAGACCTAGGAGGGTGATCCCTTAATGCATTTATAACCTCTGCACCAATATCATAAGCAACATTAACACATAACAAATAATCTCATTGAATAGATCAACACAATAGGATAATATTGAATAAAATTGGTTGTTCACCGATAATATCAACTATGTGGAGCATGAGATAACTACAACACAATCCATAGTAAAATATAATCATTAATTTTCAATTTGTAGCAAGCTCTAGGAAAAGAAAAACAATTATTAAACTACACAAATAAGTACAACTTAGATTAGTGTCATATATCCATTGCAGGAGTCAAATTGATAAGCATCTAAAGGTTTATGGCAGATTTAATACATAACATATAACTTATAAGATCCTTGACAATATTGCATTACAATTTCATCAGTATGCATTCTCACCCAATACTACTTATCAAATCCTTATACAAAACATATATGCCTATAATCCCATTCAAGCATTTTAGTTAATTCTTTGAATTAAAGCTAAAATAAGGATTATACACACCACAATAGTGACATGAATGAAACAACCCTTAGTCATCTTATTCAAAATTCGGATATGCATGTACAGTGGAAAGCCATGAGTTTGAATTTATCATTTCAACTCAAATGCTAGTACTGTTATACAACATTAAATCCCCATGAATTCAAAACTGATTATAGAATAACTTAGAACCTAAATTGTATTTCTCTCTAAAACCATCAGACTTTACAATTTTCTCTGCAACTTCACCTAGACTAGACCAAAATTATCTAACTTTCTAACCCATACTTCTAGCCTTGAAATCCTTCTTATAGAAAATGAAGGAGCAAACAAGCATCGGGCCAAAAAGTACACATGTCACCAGCCAAATGAAGCATCTGGTGATATTCCAAAAATCATTACAACAACCATCACCTTGGAGAATATTCTTGTTCATCATGTCAGCGAAGGAAAATTGAGGCAACAACAAAAAACCACAAGAAACCCACATCAAGACTGCCATCAAAGAAAAAACTGGAGGCTGTTGTAACCACAACATTTGATTTACCACCCATTAGTAATTCATTATTTTATTCCTCCTCAGTCAAATATTTATTTACCCACCTATGATATTCTTCATCAGTCGTCTAGTCAAAATTAATTACCTTATTCACCTTGGCATTATAAGGTGTGTATTTTACTGCTACCTGATTTGCATCTCTTTCAAAAGATTACAAAAATGAGCTGGTACTAATGATTTTATCCATACAGCTCACAAACAAGTCATAATATGAGTCATCACAAATTAATTTAATTTGATCATTGATGACCTCACCTACCTAACCCTGCCACTGCTGGAATGACCCGATTTTCCCCTGCTCATCAATTATATCAGGTAACAATGTCTTACCCCAATCATTGAAATTCTTCACCAACTCTCTAATCTTCCTACTCAAGTCATCTGGTAAGGTCTGAAAACCTTTCAATGATTTTACGAACACATGAGTAGGCTTTAATGATTGGGGCCTATTGTTTGTATCAAACCTTGAGGTCTTATACATGACATCCAGATCACTGGCCCTAGGGATCTAATTATCAATCAATGGTATCACTACCTCCTGATCCTTATCAATATTCTTTATTGCATCTAATAGAAAAGAATATTAAAAAGGTATAGATAGCAATTTATTATCAAAATTTTCATTCAAATGCCTTAAAACATTAGTAACAATCTATTTTTGCTTTCAAAGAGATCCCTTCTCACTTACCCTCAAAGATGCCTATAACTCATCAATTCTTTGCAAGAGTTGCTTCTTTGTAGAATCAACAAAGCACTCTATTTCTTCATTAATTTCCTCTAAAGAAGGGGTGAAGGCAGGATTCTGACTGGGAGACCCTGGTGTGGAAACAATTGGAGAAGCAAGAGGCATTGAACCTATTGTGGAAGGTAATGTACTGGTCCCTGGAGCACTTGATGTCTCCCCAATCTGTCTATACCTAAACCTTTCCACCTCAATTTGCAACTCAACATTCCTTTGTTGCATCTTGTTGTATTCTTCAATCAAAAGGTTATACTTCTCCATTAGGCTTTTCATTTCATCCTCCTCACTTTTAGCAGTCTTTTGGGCCAATTTGGCCACATTCATAGTTAAACTAGTGGCCTCAGTGGTTGAGGTCTCTGAATCTCTCTTTATTATTAATCCCCCTCTGAAATTTGGATTAATGTCTATAATATTTGGCTTTCTCCCTTGTGGGGCCAATGCCCAAATTGCCAAGGTTTCATACTCTTCATTGAAAGCATAATCTTGAAGTGTTTCCTTGACTTCTTCAAATTCTTTCAAGGGATGCTTGGACTTCATAATAGCATTAAAGGCCACTGCATCTGCAATGTACCATTTAGGAAGAATCAATACACCAACCCGACTCACCAATTTTATGCCTTCCTCAGGAGTGATGTTCTTAAATTCTTCCATTAATTTAGCTTTCACTTCCTCATCATTCTCCTAGTCTGACCTGTTAGGTCTTAGTTCTCTTCTCTCCTTACATTTATTTTGATATTCTTCAAACTTCATCCTCTATACCAATTGCAAGAATACAAGAGTCTTTACAAATGCATTGTCGTCTAGAAACTCCTTACATGCTTCCATTCTTGCATCTTGTACACTTTTTCCTTTCATCTCTAAATCAGATAAAACCAATTTAGCTGGCCTAGGAGGGGAAGGCATACCAACCTGCATGTCTTAATCAGTAACAATAATTTCATCCATCAAACTCTCCTGTGGTTGATCAGTTCTTTTCCTTTTATGGCTTGGATCAGATGGTGGTGATGCGGGACTATCTTCTAGTGATGACTCTAAATCAATGATCTTAATTGCCCTAGGCACTTTGAATTTTGGACCTAGTTATGAAGGCAACTTCATAATTTGCTTCCCCTTTCTATCCACTTCTTCCTCATCACTGCTGTTATCCTTTTTTCTCTTGTAAATGGGCCACTTTTCTGTAGGTTGGTATGCTGGTCTTGTTTCAAATGGTTTGGCATCTTGTTCTTGTACACCTAGACTTAGCTCTAAGTTTACTTTTTTGGTTCTCAAAGTGCCCATAATCTCTTTGAATTTCTAGATCTGAAAATCAATGTTCTTATGGTGGGGACTGAACTCCAATAGTGGATCATATTTCAGATCCATTTTGTGCACAATCTCTAATAGCTTATCATAAGCTATCCATTTCTCCTTGTTCAACTCTTTCTTATTTAGGTCGAACTCATTTATGATCAGGTCCTCAGGAAAGTTGAACCCATGCACAAACTTTCCAGCCTTTATTCTTTGTCTAAAAAAGGTAAAGAAACCCTTAGGATCATGCTGCCGCTTTGGACCACATCTTAAATGATAATCTTCAAAGAATTTCTCAAAGTGCACCCAACCTCCTTTTGAAAAGGAAAAATTAGATACCACTGTATAATCAGGGAAAAATGTTCCCTTACCCCTCCCTGTGAGGTTGTCCTCATGGATGCAACCTATCTGCCACATAACTTCTGCAAACCCCACTCTTGGTGGCACATTTTATGGCAGTATATGAGGGGCTCCTTGAAAACCATATACCCTCAAAACAATGTTGACTGGGTATGGGATAATGTCACCCCAATTATGGCTGACTTTTAATTCTGACTTCCTCCCCTTTGGCCTGAGGAAATCATGTAATTCCTTAGGAATCCTAGGTACACTCACCATCAATCTAGCCCTCAATCTGGAAGCAAAACAATTATCAAATTGCACATAACTAGTGATTTCCTTATTACAAGATAAATCTGTAGCCCATATCTATATTGACAATCTTTCTCTATCAACTAATTGCCTTAATTTCATCTTCTCAGAGAAGAAGTCAACATTCTTGAATAAAAACATATGCATCAGCATAGAATACCAAAATAATTGAGTGTCGGTATCATTTTTCTACAACTTTGACAACCCCTCATGTATCCTCTCAGCCAAGAAAGAAGCAAAGTCATATGAGAAAGAGAAGTTAGGGTGTTGTATTTGTACCCCCATGAACATATATGTAATGGGAATCACCGCACCAGGACTAAAACCCAAAATTTGACACAATGAATAAAAAGTGGCCAAGAAATGATTTGCAAAATAATTTAATTTGAAAGGTTCCTGGTCACTAGGGCTGATATGAAATCTTGAACCTCCTGCCCTAGCTAGATGAGGTGGATGCAATTTAGCTCTAAAAAGAGACTTCAACTTTGCATATTCATGCTTCATTTCCTCAAGGTTGATAGGCACCAAGTTCTCACTCTGTTCACTCAAGTCAAAAATTTGTTGAATATCATCTCTGTTAATGCTTAACAAAACCTTTCCATCATTATCCCTAATTACCCGTGTGACAGGGTCATATCTTGTAGCTACTACCCTAAGCAGGTCTACATCAGGGAAAACATTTGGTACCACCAGCTTCCCCATATCATACATCCATCCATTTGAAAAATGGTGAGGCAAATTCCTCTCCATACCACAATTTGAACATTTCCAAACCCGTGAGAGGAACCCTAGCATCGGCTATGTTGGAACAATTGTATAATAACCCCTCCCCTAGGATTTTCCCTTGCATCAAAACCAAACCCTTCTTTCTATCATTCGTTGACAAGGGCAATTGATCCAGGAAATCATCATACAAGTTTATTTTTAAATAGTCAATCTGGCCAGAATGTTGCTTGGGTGGTGCCATCTCAGACAAACTAGGGCTTCTTATAACTTCACACTTCAAATAGCTAGGACTAACAAGGGATATGAAATTAAAGAAGAAAATATTGCAATTTCTCACAATTTAGATAAACTATATCCCTAAAATGTTTATCAACAATCCCTATGATAACTACAACAAATATTTTCCTTAACTCAAGCATAGAGTGACCAGGAAACACAAAAATTAACTCACGACTCTTTTCACAAAAATCCCAAATTCCAGCTGTCAAGGTTCACAACATTGCTCTCGGCTCTAAACCTACTTCACAAAATACCTGAATGCTTTGTGACACACATAAAGTAGGAGAATTGATTTTATTTCGATCAAATTGTGCTAGTAAATGTCTCATCCACCATTAAAGCTCACTCACGCGCTACACAAACGACTCCAACCATATTTGATGCAGATTTAAATTTGAGTCGTTGATCCTTCATTTTGATCAAATCATCGATGACTACCTTCAAAATAGGCTAACACAATTTCCAACATGGCCATAAGGGGCCCACCATACCATACGCTGCGAAGGAAGTCCATGTGGCGATTGCCCATGATATCGCAATTGGTAAAAATCCTGCAACTTTGGATCACACGATGGTGGGCAACCGTAGATCTTGAGCATCAATGATCTCATTCCTTCAACATAGTCATCGGCCCTATCATTAACCCTCAAGTAGATTTTCCATCAAGATTATAACACATTCGTCGATTTGAATCACATGCATCTTACGAGCACTTTAGTAACCTGCCTTTTAATGTATTTAAGGATGGATTATGTTCCACAGTATTTCCTTTATTCTTTCAGCTTCATCAGATGAGACACGCGGTGACTGCTCGTGATATCGCGATCGACCAAAGCCTTGTGGTGGGGCCATTGCGGGATGGCAGGGAACAATTGAGATCAAATGGTAGTTGATCAGTGGTCACGCAATTTCATCCCCCAGAAGGACACATGGCGCCCGCCTGCGATATCGCAGTCGGTAAAAATCCTATAGCTTCTGATCACGTGATGGCGGGCAACCGTTGATATCCAAAGGAAATTTGATCAACGGTAGCACGAATTCGATCCCTTCTACATAATAAAAGATTCATTAAAAAGGACGAGGGGACATCACTAGGCCAACGGTAAACAACGACATAAGTTTTTTTTTAAAAGATGAAACACAGGGCCAACCGAGACTTGGGAATTAAAACCCTGCGGAGGAAATAAAGTATTAAAATCGAAGGGACTCAACCTAGACGAACCGATATGACATAAGTTGTTTTATAACCCCATCAAAAGTAACAGTAAAATAGAACCCAACCAAAGCATGAAATAAACATTAGGGTTTTACATGAAGACAAACCTAAAACCCCAACCCTTAGAAAACTCGAACACCATGAAAGACTAGAGACATAAGGCAAGGCATGAGTGAAAAACAAGGAGAAAAATACTAAAGTTCCATCAGTGGCTCCAGTTGGGGACATTCATTCCACTAGAATGAAGCGAGAATCAAGAATCTTAGGTAGAGCAGACCAAGATGCAGAGATGACCAAAAAGGGACTGTTCGGACAAAACAACCCCAACTATGTACAAAATATATACAAAATATACAAACCTAAACTATTGTTCATGGAAAAGAATACTTCAAGTGAAGTATAACTTCAAGAACTATCCATGAACTGGCAGTTCCAAAAGATCTCCTATCATATCTTGGAGGAAGTACGAATCTTCACCCCACTTACCATTAATCAAAATGGACCCAACTAGATTGCATCAAATTTCCCATGTTTCCCTTTATCTTCCAGTCTGGAATTCCACATTAAAACCAAATCTCCATCTTTGAAAGTCCCTGTAGTTGCCCTCTTGTCATACAAATTCTTTACTTGCAACTGCAACTTTGCATTTCTCTTTTGGGCCTCCCTCCTGGTTTCATCTAATTCTATAAGAGCTTCCACTCTCAATTGCATCTCATCATCAATTTCATTATCATACATCTGGAAAAACTTATACATTTCCATTAAGTTATTTTGGGGAAACCTGACATTTATCCCATAAACCAAGTCAAATGGGGCACAATTTATTGCCTTCTTCATAGTTACCCTATCTGCGCAGACTACTAATCTTGAATGCCTTTTCCTTTTATGCCTTTCCTTAAAACATCATGCATTGAATGTTATCTGGAAACTTGTCTGCCTAATGTTTGATTGTGAAGGCCTTGAATAGAGCCTTGTGCAACTTTAGTTTTTTTTTTTGTTGTTTTCCTTCATGAGACCATTGTAGCATGCATTGTTGGTTGTCCTTATCAATGATAATGACCTTTACCTATTGCATTCACTTTCACCAGTACACCCATGAATGAATAATATCAATCCCCTTTTCCTCTTGTAGCTCTTGCAAAGGTGTTGTCCTTGTACTTGTATCATGACCTTGATTCAACCATTGATCTTCTTTTGTTATGTGTAATAAATACACATAGTCTCCTCATTTTATCTTTATTGGAAAACCACATGTCACATATGTGGGTGACCTAACAACTCACCTTCCTATGTGATGTGTGACTATCCAATAGGGTTATGGTGAGAGGGGCTTGAAAACAACTTGAAATGCTTCCTCATTGTTTAAAAGATGCATAATTGAGCTTGATGCATCTATGAAGTCACTTCCTTTATAAATAGATCATGGATCTTCTTAAGAAGATTGAAGGACATATCAACATAGTATATTGCATCTTTCGAATTTGTCCTTTCCTGTCCTGTCTTACGTTACTAGTCTTTTATGGTATTGGGAAAATCCTAAGGTTGGGGTCTCGTCTTTGACTGAATCCCTCTATCTCTCTCCCCTCTACCCATAACCCTAAACCCTAAACCCTTAACCCTTAACCCTTAAACTCAAACCCTTAAACCCTCTACTCTACTCTCTCTCTCTCTAGTCTCTCCCTCCTACCCCCTCTCCCTCTCTTAGGTCTTTATCTATCTCTCACTCGCTCCCTCTATGTGTCTCCCTCTACCCTTAAACCCTTAATCGTAAACCTTAAACCCTTAACCCTTAAACTCTAAACCATTAAACCCTCTACCCTCTGTCTTTAACCCTCTACCCCATATCTCTCTCCCACTCCCTCCCTCTTTCCCTGTCTCTCTCAAGTCTCACCCTTCTACCCATTTTGTCTCTCTCTCTCTCTCAAACTCACTCTTATCTCCATCCCCTCTACCCTTAACCCTCTACCTTCTACCCTCTACCCTTAACCCTATACTCTCTATCTCTCTCCCACTCCCTCTCTCTCTCTCACTGAATCCCTCTATCTCTCTCCCTTCTACCCATAACCCTAAACCCTTAAATCCTCTACCCTCTACCCTTAACCCTATATCCCTCTATCTCTCTCCCACTCCCTCCCTCTCTCTCTATCAAGTCTCTCCCTCCTAGCACCACTCCCTCTCTTAGGTCACTCTCTCTCTCTCACTCACTCAGTCACTCTATCTCAAGTCTAAAATTTTGAGGAATTTTCTCTCTGCCACTTGACCTGGGTCTCCATTTTCAAACCCTTGTCCCCATGAATTAGTAGGGTTTTATTCCCTAGAGCACACAAATGTTATAATTTGAGGTTGACCTGCTTGGTCAGTCATCGACCCCTTAAGTCACCTCTTGATCCATTCAGCATGTCAGTTCACAAGCCCCATTAGCCTGAAGAACTGGTCATTGTTTTCCCACCGCATTATGTCTTCTCCTAAAGTTGGGTTTTACTTTTAATCAAATGACATAAGCCTAAGCCATTAACCCCAGTGATCATGTTGTCGATGGCTTAGCCAAAGCCTTTCATTAAATACTAACTGTGCAATGTGTAGGTTTTTCAGATTCGAAGATATGGGAGAAGATCTCGATCGTACCCCGCTAGCTCGTAGACATAAGGTGTCACCCTGTTATTTGGCGCGAGGTCAGCAAAAGGCAGATGTGTGTCCTGTATGGAATGTGGGGCCCAATCTCCACTATTGAGCCCATAACCCATGGTTTTAGATTGACAAACAAGATCAAAATCTAAAGTAAATCTTTGTCATTCCCCGCTAGCTCATAGGAGGAAGATGAAGGTTGGTTAAAAGCTGCGAGGTCAATGAGATTGCAATGCGTAGCCCTAGTCATTCAGTTTGCAAAGTGCATAGGACCTGCTGACATGGTAGTTAGTTTCTGAGATGGATTAATGTTATTGGTCATGAGGAAGGTCAACGATGCTTTGTTGGATGTCAAACCGAGTTAGCCTGAGATAAACCATTTGATCTGCCAACTCTTCAGGAGATCAACGGGCAGTATTCAAAGTTGGAAAATGACACATGGTGGTCATTTTATCGTACAACTGGTGAAGCATTAATGAATTATTCCTTCCTTGTGTATTCATGTCGATCTCAATCTGTGTGAAGATGTTGTTGTTGGTAATCATGAAGGGTGATCTGCGGATTCTCATGCAACTCAAGTTAAATGATGACAAAACATACGCGGCCAAATTGCCATGTTTGCACATGCATTTTTAATAAGAATTGATGAAGGTTGCCATTACCTCGCACAATAAATACAAGAGGAATTAACTGCTAATTGTGTCATTCTTGTAGTAGTTAGAGCACTTTCTAGGCTGAGTCTAATCAAGTTTGAGTGCTTGTCTGACAAGAGAAAATGAGTAAGTCAATAAGGAGGTATGTTCGTTTGAGCTCACAAAATATCGGTCCTGCTATTCAGGAAGGTGCTTTGGTTGACAAGCCCAGGCTTGTTCCCACTAGATGCAGTAGAAGGTTACAATTCCAGGACATTGCTGCTCAACTGGTAGATGAAAAAGGCAAGCAGTCAGTGTGCTCTATTACTAGTGTTGGTAGGAAAATAAGGTATGGGCATGGCAACTTTGGATGCCAACACTCGCCCATTGACCTTATGAGAAACACTTCTGATGGTGTAATTGAGACCGACTCTGACTACTGTTAGTATTTACCTCGCTTCAATCACGGTCTTCCCTCTGATGAGGAAGAGATAGTTGTGGTGCCATTGGTGGTGAAAACCCCAAGCAGAAGGAGTAGAACCATATTGGGCAAGGACAAGAAAGAAGAGGAGGCTGAGGTTTCCTCTCCTCCTCTAGCAAAAACTATAAGTGGGTGTGTACACCAGGGTCTAAGTGTTGGTAAGGGCAGGGAGGAGGGTAAATACGAAGTTGTTGTGTGGGATGTAAAATTTTGTGTTGATGATGTTGTTGTTGTTGTTGGTGGTGTTGGTTCTGCGTGTGTGGCACATTTTGACGTTGATTGTGTGCCTTCGTGGCAATTTGGTTGCCTGGTTTTTTTGCGTGGATAGTGACAAAGGGGATTTTGATGACAATTTTCATTCCCTTTTCTGATGGTAGTTACAACTTTAGATTTCCCCAGTTGCACTATGTTTTGCAGATTCAACGTGTGGGAAGTTTTGAAATGAAATTCAAATGCAATGAAGATTTTGTTCAAATTAAAATTTGTGGTGAAATTACATTTGAGCCTGAAGCTTGTTGCTCCATTGTCATATAAAAGGGAATTCAAGGCTCATTTGTAGGGAGAGAATTGATGAAATCTCTAGCTAGGTTTTGAGTTCAATAAATGGGTAGAAAGATATGAATAGAATAGATAGCCTGTTTTGAGTTTTGGATGAATATATGCAAATTATCTTAAATTGTATGCAGATATGACTTATAAGCATGAATAAACATATAATTCTAATATATTTTCTCTCCTTATGTGGATTTGAGTGAATTTTGAATGAAATGTTAATGATGTCATTCTTCTTTTGAGAATTTTTTCAATTGTGTGTCTATGTTTTTGCTTTGATTCAAGAAAATCAATTAAATTCTTAAATGGAGTCATAAGTTTACAATTATTTACAAAGGATTTGATAAGTACTAATATATTAGAGAATTGAGCTCCATAATGCAAGGTATTATATGAGTAGTCCATTCTATTAAATTCTTGTTTCGTTTCTTCTAAGGGTAAATGGGTAACTAAATATTTAACTGACAAAGAATAAAAGAATAATATGTAAATGGGTCACTAACTCACTCCCTCTATCTCTCTCCCATTAACCCTAAACCCTAAACCCTAAACCCTTAAACCCTCTACCCTCTACCCTTAACCCTTCCTTCCTTTATCTCTCTCTCTCTCTCAAGTCTCTCCCTCCTAGCACCACTCCCTCTTTGAGGTCTATCTCTCTCACTCACTCACTCACTCTATCTCAAGTCTCTCCCTCCTACCCCTTCTCCCTCTCTTAGGTATTTCTCTCACTCACTCACTCCCCTCTACCCATAACCCTAAACCCTTAACCCTTCAACCCTCTATCCTCTACCCTCTACCCTCTCTCTCTCAAGTCTCTCCCTCCTACCCCTCTCCTCCTCTTAGGTCTCTCTCTCTCACTCACTCTCTCTATCTATCTCCCCCTCTACCCTTAACCCTAAACCTTAAACCATTAACCCTTAAACTCTAAACCCTCTACCCTCTATCTCTCTCCTAGTACTTCCTCCCTCCCTCCCTCTCTATCAAGTCTCACCCTCCTACTGCCTCTCCTTCTCTTAGGTCTCTCTCTCTCACTCACTCCTATCTTTTTCCCCTCTAACCTTAACCCTCTACCCTCTATCTCTCCCCCACTCCCTCCCTCTCTCTCTCACTAAATCCCTTTATCTCTCTCCCCTCTACCCATAACCCAAAACCCAAAACCCTTAACCCTTAAAATACAAACCCTTAAACCCTCTACCCTCTACCCTCTCTCTCTCTCTCTCTCAAGTCTCTCCCTCCTACCCCCTCTCCCTCGATCTCTTAGGTCTCTCTCTATCTCTCACTCACTTCCTCTATGTGTCTCCCCTCTACCCTTAAACCCTAAACCCTAAACCCTAAACCCTAAACCCTTAACCCTTAAACTCTAAACCCTTAAACCCTCTAATTCTTAATGCTAACCTTTCTAATTTCTTATTCTCTCCTACTTCCTCTCCCTTCTTTCTGTAAGTCTCAACCTCCTACCCCTCTTTTTTAGGTTCTCTCTCTCTCTCACTCTTATCTCCTCTTTCCTCTCTAGCCCTTAACCTCTCTACTCATTCTCTCCCACTTCCTCCTTCTCTCTCTCACTAAATCCTCTATCTCTCTCCCCACATAACCCTAAAACCTCAACTCTTAAACTCTTTCTACCTCTCTACCTCTCTACCCTCTCTCTCTCTCAAGTTCCTCCTCCCACCCTCTCCCTCTCTCTTGTGTCTTCTCACTCACTCTCTATCTCTCTCCTCTCTACTCCTTAACTCCTAAACTCTTAAACCCTTAACCCTTAAACTTAAGTCTCTAAACCTTTTTTAACCCTTAAACTCTAAACCTCAATAGGTGTGTATTAAAACATTATAAAAGTATAGTTCTTGCTCATTAGTATTCTGAAATGAAAACATATTCACACCAAAGTTTAAAATATCTCAACTAAAAGTTAGAATGGTCTTGTAATGTTTCCTGTACAGTGTTCCAAATTTAATGTCTCCACTTTGGCTAGACTTATACTTAGGCTCTGCCTAATACAATCAAACAAGGACAAAATAGGGTCAAGTTTAAGGTTAGAGTTGGGGTTAAGGTTAAATTAGGATAAGAATTAGTGTTAGGGTTAGGATTAGAGTTCAACTGTAGTTCAAAGTTAGGGTTATGGTACAATTAGGACTACTGTTCAATAAATGTTCAATTAGGGCTAATAATTAATTAAGGTTAGTTTTAAAGTTCAATTAGGTTTGGGTTAGGGTTTGGATTATGAATCAAGTAGGTTTGGGTTAGGTTTTGATTAGAGTTAGGTTTATGGTTTAGTTAGAGTTAGGGTTAGGGTTAGGGGTAGAATTCAATTATGCTTAGTGGTCAATTACAATTAGATTTAGTGTTCAATTAGGGTAAGGGTTAGAGTCCAAATAGGGTTAGGGTTTAACTATGGTTAGGATTAGAATAGAATAAAATTTTTGTGTTTAATTATGATATCTAGAATTTAGTAAAATTTTAGAAAATGAAATGATTTCGACACAAAGAAAAAAAATAGAAAAATTGATTTTATATAGATCTTATTTCTTAATTCATTCTAAAATTCTAATTAATAATTGTTTAATTAATTTAAAATTAATATTTAATTTAATTGTATTAGATAATTAGTAAAACTAAATAGATAACAAATATTTTATGGATTTTAAAAATTAGAATTTAGTTTAATTTTATTTGTAATGTCAAATATTAAAATTTTATATTGAAATACTTAATTTATTTTAAAATATTTATAATTAATGTTGAATTTATAAAATAATATTAATAAATTAATAAATATAACCCTAATAATATGTTATTAGGATTAGGGTTAGTGTTAGTATTAAATTAGGGTTATAATTATGTTTCAATTGTGTTAGGGTTTAATTAGGGTTAGTGCTCATTAAGGGTTAGGGCTTAAATATGATTCAATTGGGGTTAGGGTTCAATTAGGGCTAGGATTTAGATGGGCTTAGGGTTAGGGTTAGAAATAGGGTTTAATTAGTCTTAGAGTTAAAAATAGGGTTCAATTAGGCTTAGGGTTAGAATTATGATTCAATTAGGGTTAGTGTTCAATTAAAGGTAGGATTATATTTCAATTAGGGTTATGATTCAATTATGGTTAGGGTTTTGGTAAATTATAATTATCTCACATATATGAGTTTGGGGTTAGAGCTAGGATCTTGATTTAATTAAGCTCAGGATTAAGGTTAAGGTTAGGGTTTAATTAAGCTCAAGGTTAGGGTTAAGGTTAAGGTCAGGGTTTGATTAGGGTTATAATTAGAGTTAAGCTTGTCATGAGAACTATGGTTAGTGTTAAACTAAGGATTATGAATAGCATTAGAATTATGGTTAGGGTTAGAATTATAATTAAGATTATAATTAGGGTTAGAATGAGAAGGGTTAGGATTATAATTATAGATAGACTTAGTGTTGGGATTAACATTAGGGTTAAGGTTAGGTTAGGTTTACCATTTAATTAGAGTTTGGGTTCTAGGATAAAGCTTGGGTTCAATGATAGGGTTAAGGTTTGGGTTAGAGTTAAAGTTCAATTACAAATAGGGTTAGGGTTCAATTAGGTTTAAGGTTAATGTTAGATTAGGGTTATGATTCAATCTCAACCATAATTCTCACTCTAACTCACCCTAAAGTTAATCGTAAAACTAACACTGACACTATTTTAACCCCAACCCTAACTAAATATATATCTAACCCTAACCTTAATTCTATAACTAAAAGTAATTCTAATCTTGTCTTTCATGTTGTGTTGCAAATAATACTAGCATATATATATTATTTATTAATATATACAAAATACCCCTTCTCCCTCTTTGAGGTCTTTCTCTCACTCACTCACTCCCTCTATCTCTCTCCCCTCCACCCTTAACCCTCCCGCCCTCTATCTCTCTCCCATTCCTTCCCTCTCCCTCTCTCTCAAGTATCTTCAATATTCTACCCCCTCTCCCTCTCTTAGGTCTCTCTCTCTCTCACTCACTCCCTCTATCTCTCTCCTTAACCCTAAACCCTTAACCCTTAAACCCTCTACCCTCTACCCTTAACCCTCTAATGCATTCTATCTCTCTCCCACTCCTCCTCTCTCACTCAATCCCTCTATCTCTCCCTTCTCTACCCATATAACCCTAAACCCTTGACCCTTAAAACCCCAAACCCTTAAACCTCTCTACCCTTAACCCTAAACCTTAAAACCCTTTAACCCTTAATCTCTAAACCCTAAACCCTACCCTCTATCTCTCCCAAGACTTCTCTCCCTCCCTCCTCCCTCTCCTAAGTCTCTCCACTCTACCTGCCCTCTAAACCTTAAATCCTCTACCCCTATCTCTCTCCCACTCCTCCCTCTCTCTCTCTATATTCTCCCTCCTACCCTCCCTCTCTCAGGTCTCTCTCCCACCACCCTCTATCTCTCTCCTCCGATGGAAATTTATATTTTGCTCCTTATGTTCCATTCCTACCCTGCCTGGTGTTACTGGTCTTTCATGGTGTTGGAATTTTCCTTGGGTTGGTGGTTTTAGCTTTATTTTCATATAAAACCCTTGTGTTTATTTTACAACTTGGTTGGGATCTATTTCGATGTTACTTTTTGAGGGGTTTTAAAATAAATTATGTCCTATCATTCTGTCTAGGCTAAGTCCCTTTGTTTTAATATTTTATTTCCTCTACAGGGTTTTATTTTCCTAAGTCTTGGTTGGCCCCGTGTTTCATCATTTAAAAACAACTTATGTCATTGTTTACCATCCACCTAGTGATGTCCCCTTGTCCTTTTAATAAATGTTTTGTTTTGCAGAAGGATGAAGTTCACATGACCATTGATCAACTATCGTTTGATCTCATCCGCTCCCTGCCATCTCGCGATGACCCCACCACACTACTTTGGTTGATCACAATATCATGGGTGGGCGCCACATGTCCTATATGGTGAGCTTGAAGGTGATAAGTTTGGTTGACCGTGGATCAATTGTCATAAGATCTTAATGGTTGCCCGCCATCGTGTGATCGAAAGTTGCAAGGTTTTTACTGATTGCGATATCACAAGTGGGTGCCACGTGTTTCATCTGATGAAGCTGAAGGAATGAAGGAAATACTGTGGTAAATTAATCTAGCCTTAATACATTAAAAGGTGGGTTACTAAAGTGTTCTTGAGGTTCACATGTTTTAAATCAGCGGATATGTTATAATCTTGATGAAAAAATTGCTTGACGGTTAATAATAAGGTTGGTGACTGTGTTCAAGGAACAAGATCATGAATGCTAAAGATCTAAAATTTCCCGCCATCGCGTGATCCAAAGTTGTAGGATCTTTATTGATTGCGATATCGCAGGTGACTGCGACGTGGACTTCCTTGGCAACATATGGTATGGTGGGCCCCTTATTGCCATGTTGGCAATTGTGTCAGCTTGTTTTGAAGACGGTTGTTCGATGATTTGATCTAACTAAAGGATCGACGGCTAAAATTTAAATTTGCATCAAATATGGTTGGAGCCGTTCGTGCAATGCATGAATGAGCTTTGCTAGCGGATGAGACATTTGTTGGATGATTTGATTGTCCATTCTATTAAATTCTTGGGTCATTTCTTCTAATGGTAAATGGGTAACTAATTATGTAACTGAGGAAGAATAAAAGAATAATATGTAAATGGATCACTCACTCACTCCCTTTATCTCTCTCCTTAACGAAAGTGCAGCAGGCATAAGCCATGCAGATGCCCATGCCTTTTTGTAGGCTAGGTAGCCATTTCCCCACCATACTACTCATTTCCAAGGAGATCCATGTGGTGCCTGCCCGTGATATCGCAATCAATAAAGACCTCACAACTTTTGATCACAAGATGGCAGGAAACCGTGGAACTCAACCATCAGAAATCCTATTCAACACAGTCACCATCCTTGTTATTAACCATCGAGCACCTTTCTACCGAGATTATAACATCTCCATTGATTTAAAACATGTGCATCTTATAACTTCTTTAGTAATCCGTAACATAATGTATTAAAGACGCATCAAAGTATTTATCATTCCTTCGACTTCACTGGATGAGACACATGGTGCTAGCCTGTGATATTGTGATTAACAAAGATAGTGTGGTGGGGTCATCGTGGGATGGTAGGGAATGGTTGAGATCACATGACGATTGATCTATAGCCATGCGAACTTGTCCCTCTGCAAAATAAAAACATTTATTAAGGGAGAGGGCCTAGTAATCGTGCAGGGTCCAATAGTCATGCACTCAATCGTGATGATAATACACAATATTACCACATATTTATACTATATATTGTAAATAAACATTCCAAATGTAAATAAAGAAAAAACCAAATGTTGATAAAAAATGGACCCATACTTGAACACATGAGAACCTCT